>WAAB01003354.1:108454-134221 GCA_013389865.1 Piaya cayana | reverse complement strand
AGTTAATCTGATTAGTTAATGAAGAAATTGACTCATATGCCAGGTAAAATAAATCTAACAATGTCTTTGTAGAAGAGCATCTGAAGTAAAAACCTTCTACCATTTTAGAATTCTAAATGAGAAGAAAAACTGTAATTTGAAGAGAAACTGTCAGGAAATCAGTAACACATGTCATATTTAACATCATTGGTGACTAACAAACTGAAACATAACCTATTGTGACACATCAACCCAGAAACTACATTAGACTCATGACTACAGAGCATTGAAAAATATGTTAATACTCTACATATGAGTAAAAAGCATGGATATTTTACTTTGTTATATGACCAATAAACATGAGCATAGGATGATCATGTACAAAATAAAGCTTGAAGTTTAAAGTCTTTGAGATACTGGTTTTCCTTCTATCTACACAAATTCTCTTCAGTGTGAATGAAGTTCATTCATGCCATAGGAGAGGGAATCTAAGGACTTGATAGGGCGTAGTGGGTTAGATCACAAGAGGGATTAATGATTACTGAAAATAAATAATTTCCTTCTTCCTATCCAAAACATTACTTTCTTCTTAGATTAGATATGTATCAACTATAAGTCTGAAGTATTGGATAAACTGTCATCAGAAAAGATATTACAGCTATCTTACCTTTACCAAATTCTACTTAGAAGGATTTCAAGAATGATAGTTTGGTAAATCATACCCTCTTGGACTGAAACTTCTCAGATTCTCCTTTCAGAATCTGAAATTGCTTCTGTTATGAAGATTTCACCAAAACAACACATATTTTTCCCAATACAAACTCATAATAGCATTAAAAAATACTAATAAAAATACTTACTACTCTGCTAAGTAATCTTTGCTTTGCAAATCACGATTTGTCATCTTCCTGAATTTTTATATGTCACTTTCCAGCAGGGTGTCAGAATAACTCACTTTATTAAGAAGAAAAAAAAGAGTCTGTCTCCATTCCATTTCACTTTATACCTTTATGTAATAACTGAAAAGAATTTACTGAGGGAAAACTTAAAGAAGTGAGCTGTATGTTTCTTTGAAAACTTGATGATATTTGAGGACACTCTCATCTCATTAGTGAATTCCTTAATCTTTTTTCCATTCTTGCTGGATATCTGTCTTCTTTTCTTAGAAGTTTGATGAGGCACAGCTGTCAGGTAGACTGAAGAGTGAAAAAAAAATCAGTTGGTTAATTTATCAGTCTTACAAAGGGCTTTGAAGCCCAGACAGAAATATTGAATAGAATTGAACATATAATGTGAAAACCCTAGAAGGAGATTAAGGCCTTGGAGACCTGAGTTTCTCTGAAAATAAGCATCTAAATTGTGTCCAACATTCAGGGGGAGTTTTTGGTGTTCCGTTTCTCAATTACATAGTTCTATTTTTAGACAAGAGAAAAATAAGCCTGGAAATCACAAATGGGCAAATGATCACAGTTAATACTGATCCTTAACAGACCTTATTAATAATTTTGTTTTGAGGACTACCTCTGAGTCTTTGTTTTTGTTCCACACTTATGATGTATCTCCACATACCTGCATTGGAATGTGGGAGGGGAGGGATGACCATGGACCTGTTCGGTCATCCTGATAGGAAAACGATTAGCAGAGACAGAATCACTTTCTCCTCTACTTATCCTTGATGCACAGATGGGTGATGTCATGACCACTGACATGGAGTGACCTGACCTCCTTTGAGGAGGGATCGGGGATGGGTGAGGATACGTCAATGCATAATCTAGTTCAGTCACATTCTCTAAACAATGTATTGATAATTTGTGAAGTTACAATAAATGTCAGATTCATCAGGCTTCCATACAGTGAGCTGAGAACATATCCTCAAAAATTGCTGTAGTATACATGCCTATAAGGGTTTGCAATACTCTTCTTGCCTGTACCCACTTACTCGTTTACCTTAAAGGGGAAACCAGGGCAATTCAGATTATGCTGTGTTTACAACCTGTCCGAAGCAACTATCAGGACAGTGTAAACCTAGTTAGTTAAGTGCTGAACAAGATGGTGCAGTTAACATTTGTCTGCAAGAAAATGAAGAGCTAAACATCATCATCTGCATGTAGATGGCATCTCATAACTGTAATGTCAGTGATAACTAGAAATATTACTTGGAATTAAAGTATTATTGGAATCAGAAACCAAATTCCTAAGTGATAATTTAGTTTAATTATTTAATTATCTTACAAAGGTAGAGGCTTTATGTTTTACATCACTTAAACTTTAATTTCAGTTGAATCTCATGATCTCTAGCCACTTAAAACAAAGACAGAATGTTGCCTTATGTATAGATTTATGTAACAAAAATATATGGGGTTTTTTTTTTTAATGCTAGGAAGAGTGTTCTGTTGGTAACAAAAGCAGCTGAAACATCTCTAGCTGTCAGCACATCTAATTCAGTTGAATAGTTTGAAAAATGTGTCATTACAGTGTTTATCAGTGATATTACAAAATTCTTTTTCCAGTCTGAGGAGACAGGATATGCTGTCTCCAAAAATATTCCAGTAGTGTATATCTATTTTTTTTCTCAAGGGAGAAGAAAACAGCCCATGGCAACTTAACTGATTTGTGATTAGCCTCTTATTAAAGCCTAATAATCTAAAGACTTTGCAAGATTCTTAGTTCTTCAGAATAATTCTGCTAATATGCTTATCTGTGGAAATTAAGGCTGAATCTCATCATTTTTGTTTATGCTTAGTTTTGTTGTTTTAACTTAAACTGCTGTTAACAATTAGTAGCATTTTTCAAACATAAAGAGAAAGTATTGATCATATGTAAAGATAGACTTAATTTATATTATCAGAAACAAACATAATTGAACTAGAACAAACTTCATTTTCTCCTAGAGATTGTCTCCTGTACTGCTTGAGGATTATAATTATTGGAAGTGATACAATTGGTTTAAGTGTGACCTGGGTGAGTATAAACCCAGGAAGTAATCAATTTACATTCATTACATTTAACATAAATGTTTTAGGATGTGAAAAATAACAATGGTTAATGAATTGCCACTGCTATCTTATTTGAAAGATGACAACTATGGGAACAAAAAAAAGTTTTCAGGAATGTGTATATAGATGAACAGTCTGCATTTTGATTTATAGGATTTTCGTCAAAGAAAAGTATGGATTATATTTCTAGCACTGCCTTTCCTGTTTACAAAGTGTCATTCTTTGTTGCTATTTCCAAATGTACATTGTTTTAAACTCAGAAGCAGATGTTACTTTGTATCGTCAGAGAGATCAGCTTATTACTGTAGATGTTTACATTTGGATTCAAAATTTAAGGACTCTTCTAGACCTTTCTAAAATTATATTCTCTTGGTAGTCTTAGATCTGTTTTTCCCTCAGTTTTATAAACTAACATAAAACATAACATTATAGTAACTTTTCATTAAGTTTGAAACCTCCATTTGAGCAATAGGCTCAGCACCACATGCTTTAAAATATTTTCTTGTTATTTCATCTTGCTTTTTTCATAAACAGAGACTCATAAAATGTATTAATTTTTTTCAACATTTTTATATCTTAGCAATAACCTTACCTTGACTTATAGGTCTGCCTAACTGCAACTTTCTAGTTAATGCATCAATTAGAAGAGAGGGGAACTGGAGTTCCAGAGATGTTATTTTGTTTTGGTTTTGTCCAATAGCACTTACATTCAGTTTCTATCCAAGAGTATATCTCTAATCATAGTACAGAATCACAGAGAATCACAGAGTGACCTAAGTTGGAAGGAATCCCCAGGGATCATCCAGTACAACTCCTGTCCCTGCATAGGACAACCCCCAAATTTACATTATGTGTCTGAGGGCATTGTCCAAATGCTTCTTGAATATTGTCAGGTTTGGCACCTGGGGAGCCTGCTCCAGTGGCAGGATTTGTGATCTGTGGCAGAAGTTCTTGAAGGACTTTATCCCATGGGAGGGACTCTACACTGGAGTAGAGCATGACGAAAGAGGAGCAGCAGGCACAATACTTAATGAATTGATCACAATTCCATTCCTGGTTTTCCAGTGCCACTCAGGGGTGATGAGGAGGTAGAAGACTTAGGAGTGGTGATGGTCCTTGGAAGAAGGTATGAGTCAGGAAGTAGGTGTTTTTATTTCCCATTATCTTACTCTCTCTTTAATTGGTAATAAATATCTAAAATCTTTCCTAAGTTGACTCATTTTCCTGTGGCTGTAATTGGTGTGTGAGCTTCGTGTCTTTCTCTTGGCTCATGAGCTATTTCATATTATTTTCTCTGCTTGCCTTACTGAAGAGGGAGAGTTAGAGAGCAGCTTGATGGTTACCTGGAAGCCAGCCAAAGCTAACCTACCACAAGGACTATGCAGAGATATATTTGTGTAATATTCTCTATTACAAGAATGCTGTATAGTGGACAAACATAAAGAAGATGGACAAATCAACTGTCTTCACTCATGTTCTCTTCCATAATAGCATCTCCCATTGTCACTGTCTGAGACAGCATGTTTAGCTAGATAGAATGACCCAATCTGTCTGACCTGGTGGGACATTTCTTATGTTTTGATAACCTTACATGGAACTGAGGAAGTAATGGTAGGTGCATTGGACTTTTTTGGTATTTTTATTTCCTTTAAGCAAATTGTTGGTTATGAAATAAAACTGTCTTGTGCATGTATGGCATGAAGTCAGAAAGAAAGATACTAATAAAATTAAGGTGTAAAGAAAGAAAGAGAGAAAGAAAGAGAGAAAGATAGAAAGAGAGAAAGATAAATCTTATGAATAATCTGTATTTAATAAAAATAATAATCTATAGTCCAGAAGGCTTGCAAGCCATGACAAAGTTCAAACCTCGATTTTACAGCATAATCAAAGGGAATTTAGAAATTCTCTTCTGGTTCTCTGTCCTATGACAGAGCATTGAAATGTGAAAGTAAAAACATGTATTTTGATTTTTAAAACAAAATATAAAGTCATGTTCTACCTTTCCAAACAAGTCTTGAAGGAAATATCAAATTATTTCATTACAAAAATCAATAAAAGATCAATTGATCTAAAGTCTTTTTTCAATGTGTTCTTGAAATGTTTGACTGCTCAAAATCTTGAGTAATTGAGAGAATGTTTCTTGTATGTCAGCCTCTGGTTATAAGCCATACTTTCATTTTGGCATGCCATTAGGAAATGCTTTGTTATTTTCCCAGAAGGAAAAAAGAAAACCAACCAAAAAAAATCCCAAACCCACTGTAGTCCCTAATAATCAGCAAATTAAGAAATGTAAGAATATCATGTTTTATGGACATCACAAAAGAAGATAAATGAGTTCACCTTCATAAGACAATAGAGTACTTGCAAGTCAGGTCTAGTTAAGTTTATCACTGTTTATGCAAAGGAAAAATATTGTAAGTCAGACTGATGTATTTGAAAAGGAAGAGTGGCTGCAACTTTGACAAGGATGGGAAATAAATTGAGCATTGTGATTATGTCATTTGAGGTGTAGTTCTATCCTTGTGTCAGATGTGACAATGGAAGCATTGGATCCTTTAAGGTCTCTTAAGGCTACACCTAGGAGGAATCATACAACTATACAATGCTTTCCTTTCACCTTCTATAGGTACTTACATGTGATTGCCAGGTTAGTTAGTTTTATCTAGTTTATAGGATTGGCAGTCGAAGGAAAACTGTAGTGCTGCCGGACTCACCAGTGCCATGGCAGGGAAATGGAAAATGAGAGTTCACGAAGGGAGCAAATTCCCTGTCAGTCTCAAAACATCATGTACGTTCATGTGGAAGATTTTAGTTCCTTTTGATATTTGTTTCTATGCATACTAAAATCAGATCTAGATCCTCATCTGCACATCACTTATCCTTTAAAGCATGCTAACTTTTCATAGTACTAAAGAAAATAATCTGTAGTACATATGTAGACTTAAATAACTTTATAGAAGAATGCAGCATTCTTATTCTTTCCTCTTATTTTCTCTATATTTTGTAGAGTCTAGTGTGACTTTATGATCCTAGATCATATAGTAAAGGAAAAATGCCCATTTACTTTGTAGTTTAATTCGCATAGTACATATACTGTTCAGAAAAACAAATTTTCTCAGAAGGGCTTCACATGACATCTTTACAGCATTTCCAGTATACTGAAAATAATATAAAAACAATTTGTATTAAAATCGGTAAAGGATGAAAAATGTCTGTAAGTTTGATTCTGCTATGCACAGAAAAATGGATCTGCTTTTTGAAATGTATCCAAGTATAATCACTTCTTAACTTATGAATCAAGCTTTGAATTTTTAAAAAAAAAAGTCTCCTATAAGACTTGCATTTCCAGCTGTAGTTTCAACACAGTGGGAGGTCTGATAATACTTTCCTTCCCAATCATATGTCACTGTTTCTGTTTTGAACCACGAGCAAAATCAGACAGTGTAGATAAATACAAATACTAGGGGGAAGGAATTAAAAAAATAAGAGATAAAAATCACACTAGAAATATTTACTTAGCCAATCAAATTTCATGAGAAGTCACACAAAGATTAAAGGGAATTCTCTTTTTCCCTTAAGTACAGAAACAAACTTATAAAATGTCTAAATATCTAGACTGACTTAAAGAGTAACTACAGTGAAAAGAACTAAGAAGGTAGTAGGCATTAAGCTCTTGAACTATAAGATCTTCAAGGTTCCAAGGTGGTAAATAAACCCCACATGAAGCTGGAATTGGTGAAAACATTTATCTATGGTAATAAAAAGTATGTATAATATCAATTTTATCCTCTTTCCTATCTTTTCACTGTCTAGGTCCTATAAAGAGCACAACTATCTTCTTCAGTTTTATAAGAAGTTTTTTTTTCATCAAAGTGTCACTGGTTTTCCTGTCACCAACAAGTTACAAGGTTTGAACTGGTCTGAGAATCGCTTTACTAATCATTTTTCACTTTCCAACTAAACTTACTGGTGTTTTATGGAAACTCAACTGCCAAACTATGTATGGTATGGACATGGATAATATTCTTTTGAGGGCAATAGTATGTCTACAAGCCCATCTGTGTCATTTGACTTGTGGCTAAGAAAAACTCTTTAGGCTTACTTTACATAGATAATTATAGTCTTTGTGCCTAGTAGTCTTTAATCGATTTTCCTTCTAAGATTTTCTTGAATTTACAATGCCACTGCAAGGTCTTCTGACTAGAATCTGCAAAGTAAAATTGCAGGTTGTATGAAGAAATTTTCTTGCTTTTATTTTTTTCAAACATTAAGCTTTTTTATTTGTCCTGGGTCTATATAGCAGAAAGTCTTATATCTTGCTGACTTCTATTTAATTTGGAAAAAAAATGTTTAAATTATTATACTGAAATTAAAAATCTGAATGTTCAGATTTAGTAAGTAAATTTCTTTGATTTAACACAGAGACATTTATCTGAACGGATGCAAACACTTGCACTAAGCAGTTCACACCAATCTCCTTTTAAAGACAATGGAGAGAAAACGTTTGTAGGGTGCAATTCATGCCATCCTTAGGCAAACTTCTGTATTTAACGAATTAATTGCACTCTGAAAATGTTCATTTGTCCTCCACAGTCTAGAAATGGAGACTAGACTGTATACTTCAGCTATAAATATCTATAATGGACGAAATTAAGAAGGATGATTCCTATTAATGAGTCCTCTCTAGATTGATCAGTTATGTAGTCATTACTGTTACTGTATGCAGTGTATGTCAATTAATTCTATACTTTCAAGTCTTGTAGTAAGCCCAAATGTTCTATCAAATATTCAAATTTAAATTACATGGCAGTACGTCAATAAAAAAAAGGACTGTGCAATAACACTAGTCTTAAGTATAGATGTAGCATTAAGTCATTAATATACTTTGTCTGTTTATATTCACGAAAATAATCAGAAACTATAAATCTTAACAAAGCTGCTCATCATTGAAAAGTATAAAAGGTAATGGAAGTTTAATATTTTGTCATAAATGGAGGGAACTTGATGGCCAGGAAAGCATGTTCTACAATCCTCTTCAAAATGTCATCACTTACCTGCAACTGCAATGCTCTGTTGCATACAAAATTCAGTAAGTCCAGTGAATGACATGAACTGGGCCTCATTTTACTGGAATTTATTAACTCAGTCTTTTTCTATTGATTGACATATTTTTCTCTTTTTTTCTCCCAAAATAAATCCTGTAAAATGATAATCTTCACTTTCACAGTTTCATGGTTTTTGGGTTTTTTTTCCCCCATTTCCTCTGGAATGGTCTTCCTTATCAAAAATTTGCTATGTATATGTCTTCAGAAATTCAATCCAAAGAATATAATATTTAAGGCTTCCTGACAAAATCAAAGTTCTTTCTCTAACTTTGCCTGTCAGCCCTTTCAGATTAAAGCATAAATAAATTAGTATTTCAAAGTTAATTCAGATGATGATATAGTATGTGAGAAATAGTTGTGTATAAATTCTTCCTGAGATGATTTATTTGAATTTTCTGGCCTTTAGATAACTGAACTTTTTTCGTTTGTTTTAATATAATAGATAAACAACATGAGCTTGAGCACAGCTACTGGGGAATATATATCTGCAACAGCGGTGCAGATGAGGTATAGTGCCTTAGTGTTAAAATCAGAAAAACATGCTAGAAACTTTGATGTACACTGTATCATGTTTATCGTGCAGTTATGTTTAGTATAAGTTTTAGTATCAGCAAACTTTTGTACTATGATGAGAGCTAAAGCTCTGGTTCATTAAAGACTTTTAAGTGTCATACACTTTTAAAAACATTCATTAATATATGAACTACATGGCTGCTAAGATTATATTTTGCTAAATAACATCTTCCTCTCACCATCCTTCTTTGCAAAGTATAAAATCCTTACATGGTATATTAGTCTTTTGGGAAAAGGTAAAATAGACAACACAGCAGGCTGTGCTGATGACCTACTTCAACATCGCTTTCAAGGAACTATTTCTTCAGTACCATTGTTATAGGATTTCTGTAAAAGTGGTATTCCTTCCAGAATTATCTTTTGAACAGAATAAGAAAAAATGACCTCTCTCACACTAATACCATACTGAATTATCTCAGTGAAGATAATTCTCAGTCATGCATTATATTAAATTTGAATGTGTTCATTCATACTGAATGATCTGCCGAGGCTTTTTTTACTCTACGTTCACACAATAAGCCTAGGAAGTTTCATGAGTTCCTGTAGTCGCTAATAGTTCTAGAATAAATAATAGCATACACATGAGAGTAGACATAAAGACAATCTTCTTCCTACTGATGATACAATTGAGGAATAACCGGCTTTTATGGAAAAACATTAAGTTACTGAACATGTCTTTTTGCATTCTGTCATTAATCCCTGCTTTTACTTTATATACTTAAAGCAACAGTTAATGTAAAAAACCCTTTTCTTATTACGAAGTTTTAACTGTTAATTAGAGCTTGTGTAAAGAAGTTGTAAAAACATTGCTTGTACATTATTCTGTACTTACTATTCTTAAAATAAGTCAGTGCTGAATTCTGCCATGAAGAACTAGAAGTGCTAGGCTTTCCAAGATAAAGTGAATATTTATATATGAAGAGGAAGTTCAGAAATTAACTGGTGCTTACCTCTCAAGTAATAGGCAAGAGGACTGACAATGAAGTTGATTTGTCTTCTAATCTTCATGTAATTAAAATAACTCTTAACCCTAAGGATACATATATTCATCTGCTTCATTATTAGACATTCAGTAACTAACTTTACAAACCTATACCTTGGTATAATAACATTACAATTATTCTTATTCATTCTTAGTTACTAAGCATCTAGAATTAAAATAATTCCAGAACCATTTGCCAAATTCAGAATGTCTACAATTGACTTGATTTATAACAGTAAACAGAAGGGAAAAAAGACCCAAAAAACCAGTCAAAGCATAAACAGCTTAGTGAGCTGAAACATAATAACCGAACTTGAGAATGAATAATGATGATACAAAAATTAGAAAACATAAATTAGGCAGTAATTAATGACCTCTGTAAGTGTTCAGTACTGTTAATTTTTTTATTATATTGCTTTTATTTAGAAGCTCAAACTGGAAGTGAAGACTGAACAGCAACTGTTGGAGTAAATGTCCAGGAATTCAGGGCTACATCCTGCAGTTAAATGTCCTTTCATTTCAGAGGAATTTAAGTGAATTTGTGAATTCTCTCCTGTGAGGCACACCAGTATCTGTGTCTCTCTACAGCATACCCTCAAGCATAGTTACTTCTTTTAGTCTCTTCTCTGGCATCCAAATAACTTAATTGATTCTCCACAGTCATTTGAACTCAACTAACAAAATTCAGTTTTCCTGTAGTTTGAAACTTCTCAGCCTTTCCTGTGGATCTCTGAGTGCTTTCCTATAATTCTTGGGACAGTTCTTCATCAATGTTCATCCACATCACACATCAGTCAGAAGTTCCCTGAACATCTATTCCAGTGTAAGTGAAAGAAAGAACAGTTTCTGTGGCACATTAATTGAGACATCAAATGGAATGTAGGAAGGTCAGATTTTTTTTTTTTTTTTGACAACACTGAATAGGAATTAAATGGCTGATTATCAGAAAAAAAAGAAAGGGAACTTAACTCTTGGTATGCCTCAGTCAACTTCTTTATCTTAAGCAGATTCCAGTAATTATTTTCACTGAAACATTTTTTCACAGAGCCAGCATTGTTAGCTAAAGTTGTAAAGGTCCATTTCAAGAAGCTTAAATTATGGCACCTAAACTTCATTTTTAAGAGGAAGTATTCATGTAAAAGTTAAAAAAACCGCATCTCACACTGGAAATCACCTGTCAGGTTTAAAGTCTTTTATAAAGCTTTATTTAGCCTTGGTTATCTAGCGTAATGCAGCTTGAGATGGCAATCTGATCCACGACCTGTCCTTTGGGATACAGCTGCTTTCTAAACTGGAAGTTACAGACCACATTGGCAGCTTAGTTGGATCTGATACTTTTTTACATTATTGAAGAGGATAAAGAAAGTAGGTCATCCATAATAGTTTACGATAACAAAGCACAGGAAAGAAAGCATTGATTGTTCAGGTGTCTCAGCAGTAACACTTCATCCTGTTATCTTGCAGGTGGGCCAGGTGTGAGTGTTCTCTCTTGGTTACTAAACAGAACTACGTTATTGTAAATCTTAGCTGTCAACAGCTTCACTCACTTTAAAGGAAGAGAGGGAAATAGGAAGAAAACAGTAAAGAAAAGCATGAATTTCCAAATAAAAAAAAATTCTACTGTATTTTGGGGGGTGGGAAGCATATTTCAATGTTATACTTGTGCAATAGATAAAGCTGGGGTTTGGGTTTTTTTTGAAACTAGACATGTTTCTTTGTTTAAAACTTAGTGACAATATATTTTCAATGTCATGCTATATAAATATGACACATTTTAAATGCATTACCCATTTAACACCACATTAAACGCTCTTCTTTGGCAGCATGGATTGCAACATGGAAGAAAGTTGAGAACAGATGGAAATGTAACATCATGCTACTTTATCAATCTGGCCTTGTAATACACAAGAAATTTGTAGCAAGTAGCTGACAAATACAATTTGCTTTACAAACAGAATTTTGAAGCTTAGTGAAGATTTAGCATGTCATTTAGACATAGCCCAAAGGAAGAAGAGTTGCAGAACTTCGCTGGCGTGGGTCAATATGCTGCAGGTTTCTGCCTGGAGGTGAGAATTCTGTTCCAGAGTTTCAAAGTGTGCAGCTGGTTGGTAAACAGAGGGGTCAGCATCATAGTTGTTTCTTTTTTTTCTTCATACATCTATTTTCATTCAAGACTAGGGTGTACAGTATATTAAAGAGATATATAGCTACTTGGGGCTGAATTCAACTCTCTAAATATAGACATCTGCAAACATTTGAGATGCCCTTGGGTATTCTACATGACTCACAGCTGCTCCTCCATAAAGACATGGGTTCCCTGTAAATCTCGTATTGTATTTGGCCATCCCATACAGATGTGCCAGACATCTCAGTCATAATAGCACCAATAACCACATTACTAAGTGTGGCCCTAGATGTCTTAAGAGTGAGATAAATTCTAGGTTTCTGTACTGAACAGCTTGTCACTTGGTATACGAGTAACTTAGGCATCTCACTATCTGTTTGTCTGTCTATCAATCAATCTATCTATCTATCTATCTNTTTGAATTTGTGATTTTTTTTTCCCCCTTTTTTATTTTCTTACCTGTCAGAAGTGTCAAAATATCAAGTTAAAGAGGGGGGAGTATGCATTGATACTATATAGCTGTTTAAAAGGTGCTTGAGTGAAGAGCATCATTTTTGACAGAAGCTAAGTAAGAGTGAAGGTGCCTGGGGTTCTTTGCTTATCCTCAATCATACCCTTTGAACTAAACTAACCACAGAGTCATATGAATTCTATGTACCTAAATTTGTGCTTGATTTGCATGGCTGGGCAGCGTTTGAGGGGAAAACAAGGCAGACCAAAAAATGCCTCGCATCTGATTTCTGAAATGAATGTGAACAACTTCTGCTCTTTGTGGCAGGCTATTTTACTTAAAGGCTCTCATTCTCAGCATCACTCCCCACCCCACCCCCACTCCCCNTATCTATCTATCTATCTATCTGGCTACCTATCATCTCTGGTTTTACTGGCATAATAAATCATTCTGCTCTGTAGTCCTGATTTATTTATTCAAGGCTTTGTTCTTTCAGTGACCAAGAATGACGTGGAACTGAAAAAAGGATAATGAAACTACAAGATATTTGAGAGTGGTGTGTTTATGTCTTTGAATCTGTGATTTTTTTCCCCCCTTTTTTATTTTCTTACATGTCAGAAGTGTCAAAATATCAAGAGGGGGGAGTACGCATTGATACTATATAGCTGTTTAAAAGGTGCTTGAGTGAAGAGCATCATTTTTGACAGAAGCTAAGTAAGAGTGAAGGTGCCTGGGGTTCTTTGCTTATCCTCAATCATATCCTTTGAACTAAACTAACCACAGAGTCATATGAATTCTATGTACCTAAATTTGTGCTTGATTTGCATGGTTGGGCAGTGTTTGAGGGGAAAACAAGGCAGACCAAAAAATGCCTTGCATCTGATTTCTGAAATGAATGTGAACAACTTTTGCTCTTTGTGGCAGGCTATTTTACTTAAAGGCTCTCATTCTAAGCATCACTCCCCACCCCCACTCCCTGATTCTACAAGGTTTACAAAATATCATTGATTTAAACATGACTGAAAATTTACTGAACCTCTTGCATGATTCCTCCCTTAGGAGCTCCTGTTTCATGACCCTTTCAAAGGAAACAAGAAATCTACTCTTACTTACCGGCTATCTGAGTAAACAAGTATTAGACTCAGAAACTTGCAGTTTTCCACAGGGTCATCATGACGCAAAGTTTCTGCCACACAGCTTAGTTTACCTTCGTAGCCACTTAGTACAACACAAAATAAATATATGATCATGATAGTTTGATCTATCCTTACTTTTGATTCTCTGTAATAATTTTAGGAGAATAATTATTCTTACTGCTGGAAACTGTTGTTGTTATTGTTGATATTATTGCTATTATTGCTTTTATTGTTATTGTTATTATTTTCTGTATGAAGAGACACATTGTTACTGAAACACATCATTTATTTTCATGATTGATATTAAGTGGTAAAACAAAATAGTACCAGCATATTTGGGTCAATGACCAAGCACCTATCTCACAGGAAAAATATTTTTCACTTGTCATCCACATCTGACACATTCTCAACATTTCAGCCTCATATTTCTTAGTTGTGGTCACCCTCATTGAATTCAGATGTACTGAACAACAGTGAAGAAAATAGAAATAAGAAATATTTGCAATAATTTTGAAAGGATAGACTGATGAAAAAATTGTTTCCAATCGTTTCCAAATTTAGGTTACAATGACCTTTGATCTGAAAATGCTTTCATGCAAACCATTTGCAGCATGCTGCTACAAGGCTTTCAAACTTGATCTTGAAGAAGACAAAAAATTGTCTATAAAATAAGTATATGAGCTAAAGTTATTGTAACAGAGTGTTTTGATTAAAAGGTCAGTAGGCAGTAAATATTTTTGCTTTTTCCTAATTTTACTTTGCTGTGAAGATATAAGCAGACCCTCAGCTTCACTGTTATGTGACTGATGCCTGCTTATGACTGCAACATTAATTTCAAAGTCAGTTTTGGAAATAGTGATTGAAAATAGACTCATACTCATTGAAATGGTAGGATTAAGATCTGCATTGTAAACATCTACATACCAGCGAACACATGACTTATTTAATTTAGCACTGTTTGAAATATCCCACCACTTCTGTGACATCTGTATAGACCTGACAAGTTAAGACCTATGGTAGACCTGTGCTGTTGCCAAACATCAGCTGTAGGTATTATTTCTTTGAGTATTTAAATTAACATCATATGGCATATATGCAAGAATTGTCCACCCATAAATATCAAGTACAATTTTAGATTTCCATAGACAGTCCATCTACTGCATCTGGCAAGTTACAAGCCTCTTCTCTGTCATTATCTCTCCATGTTCCTATTTCATAGCATATTGATTATCACAAATTATAATATTCAGCATCTCAAATAGCACAAAATTTGAATGTCTGGACAATCAAGTTAAGTGTCAAATCTGGAGTGCTTTCTGCTCACTTTAAAACATTTTTTATATTTTATCAGCTGGCTGGAGACAGCAATTAGTTACCTAAACAATGTACGTCTACTACCTCTCGTAACACTGTGGGGTTTTATTCCTGGACTCCAGCTGCCACTACAGAAAATGGTCTCTAGAGATTGCCTGATCCCCATCTTTGTGTGCAGATCTAGCACCTGAATCAAATTTGCAAGACGGCATCTTTACCTCTTTAAGATCTAGAGTGCATTTTCACTTTTTTTTTTTTGAAAGAGCTGAATACAAGATGTTAATCCTTGTCTTTCATGTAAGAGCCCAGAAATTAGAAACCTCAACAAAAAGCTTGAGAACTGGATTACTGAATCTCTTAACCATTTCTTAAGAATTATAACATGGACCTGTCTGATGAGTACATTGATGCCCATACTGAAAGTAGTTTCATTTTGTGCTTATAAATTCTGTTTCAATTTGTTGGGGATTTTTTGCCTTTGGGAGAGGGAGGTATTTTGCTTTTCGAAATAGGTACTCCTTAATGTAAACCACATAAATAGTCCTGGAAATATGAATTAGAAGTCAGGATACTCCCTTCTGATCCAGCTGTTAAAAAATACTACATAGACTCATGGTCTTTCTCTGTCCCTCTGTATTTTGAATTATTTCCTATGAAGGGGCTCAAGGTAAGTAGGTTAGCTTTTCCTCAGCTCTTTTTTCCATACATTGTCCCAAAGTGTTATCTGCAGAAATTATACAGATATGTTAGATTTCTTTCAGGCTAGGAAGCAAAATTAGTCAGCTACACCAATGCTTTAGTAAGTTTATGTAAATGACACTGGAAACATTGCATGCCCATTAGCTTTATGATTAGATGAAGGTTTCTTGAAAGATATTCTTGTAAATCTTTGTTAAATGTTTACTTGTGTAAGCAGTGTCATTAGTTCATGCTTGATGTTACTGATGTTCTGGATTCCTCAGCAAGCAATATGAGGACAGAACAGTGTGAAGTTTGCCAATGTACAGTTAATCTAAATTATTTTAAGGATCTGTTTTAAGATGAGAAGAATAATTCAGATATGCAAATCTATGACAGCTTTTGTGATGTCAGGAACAAATGATAGCTAATAGTGCAATTTTTTTCTGGTAAAATAAATTCTTATTTTAAAATATACCATTGCCACTAGAATTGTTATGCTGAATTGCACCGCAAGTTCAAAAACTTCCTCTATGAAATCAGATGCCTTTATATCTGTTATTGTAAAACTGGTTGCTATGTAGGGCTTTCACTTCCTACAGTCAGTCTTAATATATTACAGAGTTTTATGATGGAGGGATAAGAATATGCAGTAAATGATCAAGGTAGTACACAGGCAAGGTATGTCTTGGTCACAGAGGCCTGAATATTAGACATCTTGAGCAGACAGCAAATGGGAAAATAAAATGAATTTCAGAAACAGCAAAAGTAACTCGCAGTTCTCTACTATGGTGACCTGAAAGTACCAAGTTTTGAATTTAGACAGCAATTTCAGCCACTGGTCACTGATGACACTGTGTATCTAAATACATTGCAGATTATGACTAACAAATTACATTTTATTTCTGTTCATGGCACTTCTCTTGTTGGGATAAAAAAGATGCTTTTGATAGATTTATGGGTTACTGTAAATAGACCTATTTTTCAGTTTCTCCAAATACCAGCTACCATGCAGCTACTGAGTTTTTACCTTCTTCCATATATTTGGATATAGTAATACGACGCTTCAGCCAGGTGCTATTTTAGGCTACGTGAGAAGTTTCATACCCAAAACAACAGCTCCAGTGTGAAAGAACATTTTCTTCTGCAAGCAATTGTATTGATTTCTGGTGACAGTTATAAACCTGAATGGACTTGGAAGTCACTTAAAGGACTTGATTACAAATAAGAGGTAATGACAAGAGAAACCTTACTTGGCAGAACAATGTAGACATCCAGGATAATAGCAAAACCTTATTTTGCTTGGTAAAGATGTGACTTACCATATCTGTTATTGACTGTATTTCTAGAGAAGTTATATTTTTCTATTGTTGATTATAAAATCAGCTATTTTTTGTATCACCACAAATATAGTTAGTCTAATTCCTGGAGCATGATTACTGACTGAAGTACCTCTTTTTTATCCTTTACTTCTACAGGCCCCTGTAAATAATTTTAAAAAAAACCAAAACAAACGTGCTGCTACACATGTTCATTCTAGTGTATATTTGAGTCATTGACGCATTACTGAAAGCCATAAATAAAATGTGAATATACCTTGGATAAAGGGAAGAAACTTAAGTGGGTATATGATTAAGAATGATAAATACCTAAAGACCAGAGAGATAGACTGAAAGGATAGTTTAATTTGCAAGATCAGAATAATATTCTGACAGTGAGACAAAATTATGTTAATATTATCTTGGCATTATTTCTTTATTCTTTGTGGGATACCCTTGGGAGGATAGATGCAAAGATGATTTCTGATTCAAGTGTTTCTACTTTTTCAGGCTGTTGGGACCTAGAAAATTATTATTCAACAGTATTACTCTGTGTTCACTCTGTTCTTCTACTCTTTCCCAGGTATTTACTGTTGGATTCTGTCAGAAGAAGTCAGTGGAATTTTGTCTTTTCTTATTTGTAATTCAAATGGACCAGATTCCTGAAGATGTACAGCAGGATGTTCCATCAGAGGCACAAGAAAAGGGCAAACACCATTTTCATCTTTCTTTCCGAATTTTTAGCAGTACGATGAGAAATCACAGTTTAAACTAAGAAACATGTGTCAGTCGCTGTTGGAAGTGGAAGGAGGTGAGACAGCATGGACTTGAAGAAAAGAGAGTAATTACAAAGTGGCAGTGTGAGACAACCTGTATCTTTCACAGCTGGATACTGACATGGTTTAAGAACCAGAGAAGCAAAGTAATGAAATAGTGAGAAAAAACCCACAGTGAAAGGAGAAACCCTAAATACTACCTTCCGTAAAACTGTAGGAAATAAAATCATTAGGAGAATTTGTGAACCAAAAGATAAATATCAAATCAGAGAAATTATTAAAAAGGAAAAATAGAAGGCGAGTCATTGTTAACAAACCAAAATATTCATTTATATTTGAAGCATTCAAACAATGTACCAGGTTATGAGAGATCTGTGTGGAAACTTGTAAAAATAAAATACAATAGACCAACCAGAAAGATATTTGGTAAAAGGACTACAACTGTGTTAGAAGAGATTGGAAGAGCACTTAAAAACCCTCAACAAGCTTTACCTGTCTCAGACCAGATTTAAGTAAAACCTGAGCCAGAAAATCTCACATTAAGAAGGAAATCATAGAGATATTTAAAAATAACCAGTCAAAATACTAAAAAAAAAAAAAAAAAAAAAGAAAAAAAAAAAAAAAAAAAAAGAAAAAAAAAAAAAAAAAAAAATAAAAAAAAAAAAAAAAGGCTGACTGGAAACAATCAAAACTTGTTGAGTATCCTGAAGGTTCTTTGTTATTGCCAATTGATATAAGAAAAAGAGTTAGAATAACAGACCTGGAGATGGGAGTGACCACTTATTCCAGTGAATATGATACTGTCAGTGTTACTAACAGGCCACAGTCTTTGTACTAACTCTGTGAGGGCTAAGACCTAAGCCTGTTTTCTGTTTCTGGGCTTATTGTGGTCTTGGTTGGAAGTTTGTTTTAGCTTATTTGGTTACAAAGGTAATTGCACAATAACCAGGTGATTATTGCACAACTTGTTCTATATTGCTTTATTTAAGTGAAAATGTCCCATTGCTACATTTTTGCTATGTGCCTGTAACTAACACAGTACAACAAGCAGTTATTCTGTGCAGAATAAACTCTCCATACCCCTAAAATGAAAATAAAAACCAAACTTACAGAAATTCAGGCTTGGGATGACAACGTAAGCCTTGAAACTGTGGGCTTGATGCCAGTGGTCTCAGGTCTATAGCCACTAAGGGCCAATTGTTTATCATTAAAGAGATGTAACCTTTAAAATCGCTTAAAGCCCCGCTTTTTTAGCTGTAACAGAATGAACAAAAGAAGTATCCAAAGTAAATAAACCACAACATGTATATCAAGCAAAGATATAGTGAGGAACAATGGAACAATTGCATTGTGTTTGCATAGAGAGGTTTTGGTAACAAGTGGAGCTACAGATGTGCCTTCTGTGAGAAGCTGATAGAAGCTTTCCTTACATCTGATAGACCAATATCATCCAGTTCCAAGCTGGACCCGTGGCTGGCCAAGGTCAAGCCCATCAGTGATGGTGGTAGCACCTCTGTGATAAAATATTTTAAAATAGGGCAAGGGGGAGAAACCATGACAGCAGTAGTAGGAGGAGAAGGTTGAGATTTTGTAAGAGAAACAACTCTGAAGCCACCAAGGTCAATGGGTAAGAAGGAGGAGGAGGTGTTCCACGTGCTGGTACAATGACTCCCTTGCCGACCCTGGTAAAGACTATGGCAAGGCGGGCTGTCCCCTTGCAGCTCATGGAAGATAATGATGGAGCAGCTGTTTACCTGCAGTCCATGGAAGGCCCCACACCAGAGCAGGTGGGTGCACCATAAAGGAGGCTGTGGCCCTCTTGGAAGACTGTGCAGGAGCATGCTCCTGGCAGGACCTGTGACTTGTGAAGAGCCCACACAGAAGCAAGTTTCCCGGTAGGACTTATGAACCTGTGGGGGACCCATATTGGAGTAGTCTGATCCTGAAGGACCTCACTTCATGGAAGGGATCCACACTGGTTCAGTGTTCATGAAGCACTGCAGGATGTGGAAAGGAATCACATTGGAAAAGACAACTGTCTTCCATGGGAGGTACTCCACACTGGATCAGGAGAAGCACGTGAGAAGTCTTCCCCCTGAGGTGGAAGGAGGAGCAGAAACAGTGTGTGATGAACTGGCCAAAATCCATATTCTTCATACCCCTGTGCCACCAGAGGGGGAGGAGGTAAAGAACTGCTAGTAAAGTTAAGCCCAGGAACAAGGAATGGGTGGAGGAAAGTTATTTTAAGGTTTACTTTTTAGTTCTCATTATTCTAGTCTGATTTGATTGGTAATAAATGAAATTAATTTTCACCAAGTCAAGACTTTTTTGATCATTACAGTAATTGGTGAATGATCTCTCTCTAACCAATGAGTTTTCCATTATATTTTGTCCCTCATCCAGCTGAGGCAGTGCCAGAGAATTATTCTACAATGGAAATGGTATACTTTAAGTAATTTCCAGCTGATAAACTGCAGGCAGGAGACTATTCTCATGAAGGTGAGGCTGTGTCTTTTTCTGTGCCTACTTCCTTATCTTGCAAACAGCACAACTGCACTTGAGGGCCAAGAAAGATCATATTGCTATCCTGTGGGTAGAGGGAGCAAGGGCAGAAGGATCACCAAAGACTGCCAACTAATTCAAAGACCCTACACTCTATTCCAGAACCTCTAGAAACTTCCAGAAGAGGCAATGCACAAATTTACCAAACTCCTCCCCTGAAGTTCCCTAATTTATAAGAAACATTCTTGAGAAATGCTGACATGCACACCCGCAATTCTGGGATCGGGAAGACACTTGAAGCCTGGGGTAGTGATTTCTTCCACTTTTCTCCCTTTCTCTAACGCGGCGAGGGCCAGAGAGCTTCACGGACAAATCAACATGATTTCAAATGAAGTCCAACTTTATTTAGGGTTAACCCATTTATATAGGGCAAGCAGGACAAAAACATCAGGTAGACTCTCATTGGTCACTGACCTAGCAACCAGCCTCTCATGGCAACCGCCCATCCCAAAATCTCCCTGCCCCAGCAGGCCTGAAAAGCTCTTGGCCCCTTGCAAACCACTCCATTAACATAACACAACAGAGTCATCAAAACTCCCAGCCCCGCCCTGTCAGGATACTTAGAAAAACAATCCAAACATTTCTCTTTACCTTTCTTTCTTTTTTTCCTTACTACAGATTTTACAAGCCAATGTCTATCTTTTTCCTGAGATGGTCTGTGCAAATAAATGCCTTTTAAATTGATTTTTTGATTTTTGGGTTTTTTCAGTGTTATTCACTTTATTTGCTCTAATAATTAGACTTAGATAAAAAGTATTTAAACTATTGAGATTTTAGTTCAATAAATCATTAATTCCTGGATAGTATGATATGTATTTCCTTGGCCCACATAAATTTGATAACTTACAGTGCAGTAAACTGGTGGAGAATGCACGTAACTGAAGCTGTATTCAGACATAATATGTCAAAAACATAGATACAATAGGAGCAGATGGGAAATCTTAAAATTACCTAGGCTTTCCTGACTTGATTATACTGCAAAGCTAAGCTTTTAATTATTTCTTCAGTAATGGACACTGATGACACTAATTCTGATGAACTTATTAAAATATTTACAAAATATGGAAAAGCTCTAGTGGAAAAAAAAAGCTATCTAAAATATATGAATGATAAGAAAGTCTTATAGAAGAGAGAATCAAAACAGATCAGCTGCATCATAAGAGGTATTGAACACACTGAGTTAAAGCCTAAGAGAAGCTTAGTCTCCCTATTACCTTTGTGATCTCAGTTCTGTGAGTGGTGCCAAAAACCAGCTTCTTTCTATACTGTTTTACTCTCCAGGTTTTTTCCCCTCATTTTTTTGAGGGAAGAGGTTAATAGAAGACAGAATACATAACCTTTTGAAAAATATTTTTTCTTTCACTGTCTAGTTTAGGTACCAGAAATGAAATATCATTACTGATTTTGACTGGGATGGAAGTTAGTTTTCTTCACAGTAGGTAGTATGGTGCTAAGTGGTGAAAACAGTAGTAATAAAAAGAGGATAATTTAGCTATTGCTATTTCTGAGCAATGTTTGCACAGTATCAAAGGCATTTTTTTTCTTCTCTCTTTGCTCCACCAGTGAGCAGGTTAGAATTGCACAAGAAGTTGGCAGGGGACACACCCAGAACAGCTGATTCCAGCTGACCAAAGGAATATTCCATTCCAAAGAATCATAGAATTGCTTAGGTTGGAAAAGATCTCCTTTCAAATATTTGTACAGAGTGATAACGTCTTCCCTTAACCTCCTTTTCTCCGGACTAAACAGCTCTAATTCCCTTGAATGCTCCACATGAGACTTGTTGTCCAGAACCTTCACCAGCTTAGTTACCTTTCTCCAGCATCTCAATGTCTTTCTTATAGTGAGGAGTCCAAAACTGAGCTCTATATTTGAGATGTAGCTTCATCAGCACTGAGTACAGGGGCACCATTGCTTCCCTACTCCTGCTAGCCATGTTATTACCGACACCATGGCACATTGCTGGTTCATAGTCAGCCAGCTGCTGATCAGGACCCTGAGGTCCTTTTCCTCTAGGCAGTTTTCCAGCCTTCAGTCCTCAAGCCTGTAGAATTGCACAGGGCTGTAATGACCCAAATGCATGACCTAACACCTAACCTTGTTGAACCTCATAGAACTGGTCTCAGCCCATCAATCCAGCCTGTTCAGATCTCTCTGTAGACCCTTCCTGCCCTCAAGCAGATCAAGTCTCCCATCTGTGTTGCCTGTAACTTCACTGAGGTTACACTGAGTTCCCTCATCCATATCATTGGTAAAGATATTAAACAGAACTGGCCCAAATACCGAGCCATGGGGAACACCATCTATGACCAGTCATCAACTGGATTTAACTCTGTTCACCATGATACTTTGGGCCTGGCCATCTAGCCATTTTTACCTAGCAAAGAGTAGCCATGGGCAGCTATTTTCTCTAGGAGAACACTGTGGGAAACAGTGTCAAAAGCTTTACTAAAGTCTAGATAGATACAAAGTCATGCTCAGCAATAAAAGCTGGCGGAAGAAAGAGAAAAGGAGACGATGTTTGGAGCTATGGTATTTGTCTTCCCAAATAATCTTTATGCATGATGGAGACCTGCTTTCCTGGTGATAATTGAAGATCTACTTGTCTATGGGTATTATGAAATCCTTATTTTACTTTGCTTCTGCACGCATATTTTGCATTACCTATTAAACTGTCTTTATATCAAGCATTGAGTTTTGTTACTTTTACCATTTTGATTGCTTTCCCATTCCACTGTGGGGGAGTGGGTAAGCAACTGTACAAGTCTTGGCTGCCTGCTGGGGTTAAGATACAGCAGTACAATGCTTGTGAACAGTATGCATTGTTTGCAGGTTACATGCTTCAGTTTTCCCGTGATAGATATGTCCAATTCCTTACCACAGCAAACTGAAGAGTAAACAGTAAACTGTACTAAATGCCACATACATAATTCAACAGTATTCATCTTCTAACTTTTAACAACACAAATTAGCCCTGAACTGGTCACCTTAAAAAAACAAAACAAAACAAAACAAAACAATAACCAAACCAGAACATGAAATATACCTGCTCTCATTTGGTAGTTAAGCTCTTTTAGCCATTTGTACATTTCTTCATCCTTGTTTCTGAGAATTTAAAGTATTATAGTATCCTGTTCAGACAGAAGTTTGGAATAAAATGTGACGGTACTTCAGTGGAAAAAGTAAATAGACTCCTCCTCTTCCTCTTTTCATATTTCAAATATAATTAGTGCACCTGATCTTGTGAATTATTAGCCACTGAGGAATCTCAATAATTTTTGTTAGGCAAATATTTGCTAAGTGAATATGAATAGCACTAGTATCAATCCAACTAACAATGACAGTACATTACAAAACACACTTCTACTGAGATTGTATTTGCTGACTTACCTCTTTACATTTGCAACAAAGGGCTAGGAGGAACTTTTATGTTCAAGTGCTGAGAGTAGAGATTGGAATCTAAAATCCTTCTCTAGGTTCTTTACTTCTATTCCTCATGGAAACAGCTAGTGTTTCAAAAAAATATCCCCACTGAAGAACCACTAAAAGACTGAACAGAACTTTGAAGTAGAAAACACAAAAGATGAGGACTAACTGATGTGATATAGCTCAGGTCAATCTAATTACTTATCCATACCAAATGTTGGGAGAAGTCCTTGGCTCATGTATTTTTTCCAACCCCATGATATTTTCTGAGAGTGTGTACACAGGCCAAGACTACATAAAGCAGTATGTTAAATTTAACCTGTATGGAAGGTTTCTTTCATGCCAATTGTGAATAACTCCTACTTTATAACTTAACTTGGGAAATTGGAATTAGTTTCAGATATTGTATCAACTAGTATTGTTGGTCCTTTTTTAAGTGTGAAGAACTGACAACTACCTCATATCATACAAGACACCTTAGGGTAGAGTGGCTGTCATCCTGGTGCCATAGCAATGGGGTCTCCAGCATGCTCTATGTCACATTTGCAAAAATCACATTTGTTAGATGTCTCAAGATGAATTAAACCTCTGATTCCCATTGGCTATGGTGGGAATTTAAATATCTAACTCATGTATAGACATATAGGTATTTAGTTACAGTTAGGTATCTAACCACAAGCTACATTCCAATCATAGTTTTAATTCCTTTTCAGCCAAGTCTTTCAAACTTATATGCCTTGCAAAACTTCTTCTTCCATCATATGCAAACCACAACATTGTTGTATTTTGCCAGTCATTCAGTACCTACAATGCTGGCTGAATTTCTTGTATGTGTGCATCCTGATATAGACTTTATACTTCTCTTTTTCTATAAAGTTGAAGAATAGATGGTGATTCAATGATCACCTTTGACTATGGATTGCTATGCTGTTCATTGTTCGATTTGAAATCTCACAATTTATTCAATGCAGATTATGTGAACACTGCTGTGAAGAGAGAATTATGGTCTAATACAGCATCAAAACACATGTATACAAGAATTAATTAGTTAAGAAAAATAATGCCATCTCCTTTTTAGAAAGAACAACTCGAGTTTCAATATTTAAGGTCAATCTGTCTGCCAGTTTTGAATGACCAATTGAAAACTACATCCTCTGACAGTTTCTGGAGAATATAGCATTATATATTAACTGTGTAGCACCTCATTCCTTCAAATATTATCTTCCACTGATTTTTCAGTTACCACTATAAGTATTCAGCAGTTACATAGCTCACAGTAGTGAGTTACTTCATAGATCCAGGAAAAGAGAAACGCCATTCTTAACAGCTTCTGAAATAATTTTTAAATAAATGAACAAAGCACAGGCACTAAGAACCTGAACTAAGGTAAAGGTGGAATTTAGCTATTTAAATCCCCAAAATGTCTTAGAACACCCAGGCCATAAGCAATCCAGGAAGTTCCTGGAGTGTACTGTTGATAACTTCCTTCTCCAAATGATAGAAGAACCAATGAGGAGAGGTGCTATGTATTGGTTTCACTAAAACAAAAGGCTGGTGAGGAATGTGAAGCTCAAGGGAAGCCTTGGCTTCATTAACCACAAAATGCTGGAGTTCAAGATCTTTAAGGAAACGGGGAGGATGTGCAGCAAGCTCACTAACCTGGACTTTGAGAAGACAGACTTTGGCCTCTTCAGGTATCTACTTGTTAGGGTGCCATGGGATAAGTCCCTGAAAGGAAGAGATCCAAAAAAGCTGGTTAGTATTCAAGAATCCCCTCCAAGAGGATCCAGGACCAGGATGGACTGGGCTTTGAGCAAGCTAGTCTAGAGGAAAGTGTCCTTTCCCATGGCAGAGGGCTTGAAACTAGATGATCTGCAACATCTCTTCCAACCCAAACCATTTTATGAACATGATTCTACCATATGTGGTAGTGGAAGCACTCTCTACAACAAGGAGTTTCTGAGACTACGTGTTCATCTATTTACATTTTACTTTCTCATCACTTCATATGGGTTTCTCAAGTCTAACATTATATCAAAATGTTCCTATTTTTCATTTATATGGCACTTAATCTCCTCTTTAGATATGCAAAGACAATTTGAATATAAAGTTAAATAATCACTATGATTATGACATGCCGGACATCTAGAACCAGAAATTTCATTAAAATTGCTCAGAATTCATAGTAATATTTTCTTTCAGAATTTTTTTGCCCTCTGTGTTGGCTATAAGAAATTGTTAGGGCATTTAATATGTCAGGATCTGAATATGTCAGGATGCATATGAATAAGTAGAAATTTTTTTTTTTTTGGTTCTTCAATTGTCTATTATAATTTATATTAGTG
>WAAB01003354.1:66451-107509 GCA_013389865.1 Piaya cayana | reverse complement strand
TCAGAATTCATAGTAATATTTTCTTTCAGAATTTTTTTGCCCTCTGTGTTGGCTATAAGAAATTGTTAGGGCATTTAATATGTCAGGATCTGAATATGTCAGGATGCATATGAATAAGTAGAAATTTTTTTTTTTTTGGTTCTTCAATTGTCTATTATAATTTATATTAGTGAAAAAAGTATTGGACTTGATTCTGGCTCTTATTTTGGAGGTACTAGATGAGGAGTTTCCCTATCCAGATAAACTGAAAAAAAGAAGGTATTACTATGTAGATTTGCACTAAGAGTTTGCATATTTCTATTCAGGTTTGTTAAAGTTTTTAGAAAAGTAAAATTAAATAGTCATATAGAACAAAAAAGAGAACAAAAGCTCAATGAGAAAAAAAAGGACAGGTTTTCTTTCTGCAACTCACAGGAGCATGACATTATTCACAATAGAAGGAACAGATCCTATGTCTCAGGAAAGCAGAAACTTTTTGTTACAGCTGACCTAAATTTCACTACAGATACTCTGATGGAGAGCTAAAGGATATGTTAGAGTCACATTGATATGTCAATTGGACAAAAGACAGATAAGGTGCTTCAAGTCCTAAGTCAAATTTTGAACAGCCTAATAATAACTATTTCATATAATATTTATCTTCTCAACTTTTCCATGAAATAAAGATAAGGAAATTATTACAAAAGAGAAAAAAAATTACATTGTTGTTTGAAAATATTAATTACTCCAGGAAGGTTAATCCATTGCAAATTTACTTGACTTTGAATTGTGGCATTTCTTAGATTTCTAAGAAAAATTATTACCTGAGGGCTGTCATAAATAATACTGAGTAGTGATATGGTAATGTGCATAAGTAAGTAAATTTCTCCTGATTTCTATTCACTTTAACTGAGGTTATAATAAAATATATACTTCCATTTACAAAGAATTCTTCAGACAAGGAAGTGTTTATAATTTTTATTCAAAAATATGGCAGAATAGTCAGCAAATATTTTGGTATTGTACCAGTGACTTACCNTCCTGAGTTTCAGTTTCTACTTAAGAAAAATGACAGTTTTCTGAAGGGAAAACAGGTATCTGAGCCTTTAACATGTAAAACATTCATGTTAATGAAAAAAAAGGGGGGGGGAGATAATGTCAGTTCAGTACCTCTCAACAAGATCATTACCTATGAAAAGTAAAAGGCATCCAAAGAAAGATGAGTAATCTACAGCTATAGAAGACAGCTCAATGGGGAATAATTGGGAAGATATATCCTAACAGCAAGACTGTTGCTGAATCTTCAAAGAAAGCACATTATGCCATTTCATTCATTTGCAAGAGAAAGGGAGAGATAAGTAGCGTCAGAGTAAAAGGTGGGATAACAACCTGTCAACGTAAAGAATAGTTCAATGCTGAAATTCTCGAGTACCTGTAGTACTTGATAAAATATTCTTTTGAATAATGAATCTGAAATATATGCTGGCCTAGATTTTTTTTAATTATTATATTTATTGTACTGATCTAAGTCTGTATTGTATCGATCAAGTTCAATGCTGGTGAAAGAGATAACAATATCTTGCCTTACAATGTGTAATTAATGGCATTTAAGTAATATAGTCCAGAAAATAATACTATAAGGGTACTTTTCATTGTTCTACACACAATAAACCCTAAAAACTTATATTTCATTTAGATTTTATAACTCCTTAGTTATTAGATTAAAATTAATCAATATTGTCATCTTGTATATAAAGAAGAAATAGAGTCATCAGGTATAGCAAAGAATGAAAGAATTGTACTGTCAGTCATGGCATATGTTATTTTTTAAAGCAAGAAAAGACTAGTAACTGCAGAATAAAAAAATGTAGATGTAGTGATTTCACTAAGAAAATACGAAGAAAAAAAATGATTTCAGGTACAATAACAAGGCAAAAGCAGACTAACAGGCATTTTTCAGGAAATCCTAGCCCTGCATGCATTTTTCTTTCTGCACCTCTGAATAAAATTCATATTATTGTGGTGACACTAGACAGCTAGCCCTTATTTCCCATTCTCTCTTTCACTTCCTATACTCAGCAACTGTGAAAGCAGCTTCACTCTGATGTGATGCTGAAAAAGAAAGGAGCAGGTGCAGGGTACCCATGTCTGATCACGTAGCCTTTTTTGTTTCTCTGAGGTAGGACTTGAGGGCAAGAGCAGTCAGCTTACCATATGGCACTTTGTCTCAGGGGAGCAGGAGAGAATTTAGGCCCTGATTCACTGGCCTCTGAAATGACTGGTAGTCATTTCACTGATCTCAGTAGGTGTAGGACTGAATCTTTTAATTATGGTCTGTCAGTCAGAAAAGAAGATTTAAAAGGCAGGTCTTTTTTCCCAGCAAATGGCCAAAATGGACTGTCATCAATACAAAAATCTATGCACCTGCTTTTATAGATTATTTTTCAATGCATTATGCCCTGCCTTGCATTACCACTGTAGGCATCCAATTAAAACCCTCAGTTACAGGGTTAAAGGCCTAATTTTGAATGGCAGTATAACATTTTGATCATTAAAACACAGTAGCATAAACTTCATAGCTGAGGATGCAGGTCTGAAACAGGGTTATAGGTAAAAATACTAGACAGAAGGAACATGTTTATAGTAGCATGCAAACCTTTAAAATTGTTAACACATCACACACTGCTTTCCTGTGCATCTATACTTCTGTATGTTATTTATATACCTGAATGTACATCTCCAGCGGCCCTACAGCTTATTATATGTTTAAATTTAGGTTTAAGGAGACTAATCTTTCCCAATCTATTTTATTATTATCCTAGATATATCTCCTAATAAGAAATGTTTATCTACCCTGGTAAGCACAAAAGGCAGGAAATCATAAGTATTTTAGTAATTTACTTTAAAAAGTCCATCTCTTATAATATTTCATATATCTTTTATACACATTAGATAGAAATAAACTTGTGTTTATCATTCATAAAAATAAATTTCTTACTATGTTTGTATGACATTCACCTTGTTGGATGAGAAATTTCATGCTGCTATATCCAGTTAAGCCTCCCTAGAAGAACAGATGAGTAAACAAAAGCCATAAAATTCAGCTGAACATACGTTGCCCAGATTTATGACATTTCTTTTGTCTATAACATACCAGTACTTGTAAGATTGCCCTGTCAATGCCCATTGCCAACATGATTCTGTGTATAGAGAAAATACTACATTGCATGCACTATGCATGCCTCTCTTTCATTGCTTCTGGTTATTGAATCTTTTCTTTTGTCAGCTATTTTGATAGGTAACAGTTCCTGTCCCTCAGGGACTGTCTGTCTCAGTGAAATGGTCTACCTGACTTCTCAGTAAAAAATGTTACCTATGTCTCAAACGCTAAAAGGGATGGCATTTAGTGTTGTTACAGTCTCCTGATGAGAATAATTCTCTCAAAAAGATGAATTGGTAAACAAAGACAAAATGACATAGCTGTCTTCTCCTAACACTTGTTTGCACCTCCTAGTAAACTGATTAGCCTTTTGACAAACCTACTTGTTTTCACTAACTCCACTAATACAGTTTTTTTCCTGACTTTTTTCTAATGTTGACTCTTTGTTGTTGAATGTATGCTATTCTCTGTTGGTATTGATATATTTTAACTGTGTATAGATTTCATTAAGTATTTTTTTTCAGGAAAGCTTAGTTTCATAATGGATTTTTTCAGAGATGATCTGATAAATATCACTTGTATTCATTTAATTTTTATCTGGCATATATTTTACTCTATCTTTCAATGTTCATTTACAGGTATTTAAAACCTTCAAATGATCAACATGTTTTTCCTAGATAGTATGATTTTATAATATATAGAATAAGTCACTAAAGTTTTTATGATATTGATTTTTTCAAAAATTGATTTGGTATCTTTTGTCTTTTTGAAGGTTAACAAAACTTAACTCCCAAGGATATTTTTCTAAAAATAAATTATAATTTACTCTTGATACTTAACTGCTTTTAAAACATGTTAATTCTTTTTCTTTATAGTTAATGAATTTTCTACAAAATAAAAATGTATATGCAAACTTTTGTCAAAATTATTATCTCAGTTAGACATTGAATAAAATTCATTATAGTCTGAATTCTAGAATTTCAAATTTAAATAATTTGAATAACAGTGGTTAGAATGAAATAAAGTGTAGCCTGAAATATCCTTACACAATTGGCTCAAAGCACTGGAAATCACAGACAAAATGTTTTTTTAAAAAGAGATAAGGTAGTTGTTTCTTGAATTTCATGCTTAATTTTAACTGTTTTCTTTCTTCTCTCATAAATATGTTTTGATCATTGCGAAGGTCTCTGAATATGCATTGCCTATAAGAATATGGGATCTAGTTCATTAAATAGCTCTTGAAGTTTTAGAAATCATTCTGTATAAGTAACTATTTCTGTAGTAACAAAGGGATACCAGAGAACAAGTTTCCTAGACCTTTATTAAAGGAAATCCTGGTAAAAAAAGAAAATATTGTGCTTGACTTTGCATTCCAAATGATTAGTAGCATATACCAAAACCAAAATTTGTATGTCACATACAGGTAAGCATACAAGTAGAAGAAGTATTAGAAATATTAAAAGAGCTCCGTTGGTTATTATAGTAGAAGAATCAAATGGTAGTATTATCCATGTCTAAGAGAAAAACCTGCAAATCAGCTATAGAATTTTCCTAATATATATAATGCCTGCTGCTTTGTTCCTTCTGTAACTTGCTGCTGAGTGGTAAGTTGGTCTGCTTAAAATCAAAATCATGGTAACAGGTCAGTCATCATTTTGCATCACACTGACAAAACCATTGGTTTTCAGTTTATTGACATCCTGCATGTTTATGGAACTACATAAACCTGACAATTTCATTTTATTTTTATTTGCACAAGCAAACCAGGCAAAAAAATCACTTGAGATAAGCTTCAAGAAAACTTTGCATGGAGGAAATGAGCTGAGCACTTTAGAATAACAAAAATTCATCAGAAACTGCTTCCTGGATATGAAAACTCCAAAGTCTTTTCTGATTTCAAGTGCACCTACAGAAACCAGAGAAACTTTATTGAACTGATAGAATAGAATAGAATAGAATAGAATAGAATAGAATAGAATAGAATAGGAGTTATTGCCAGGGATCACAGAGAATTTTCCTGGTATGCTTGCTTTGCAAGCAATTCAATTTTTGCAATTTTAATATTTTGTAAATCCTGTTAAAAGCCTTAAAAACACTACATTCAAAGCTTTTTGACTGTTCACTTATTCCAAGGGAAAGTTTCTACTCTTATTCACAAAGGAAAAATAATAAATGAAAAATGTAATAAAAAACCCAACAACACAGAAACACTTCATAATAATTATAGTTGATAATTTTTATATTTTGATATATTTTTAAGGAGGTAATGTAGACTATACATATATTTGTCAATAGATAGAGAAACGATATCACAGAATTTCCTGAGTTGGAAGGGAACCACAAGGATCCTCAAGTACAACTCCTGACTCTGCATCAGAAAACCCCAAAATTCATGTCTGAGATCATTGTCCAAATGCTTCTTGAATATTGTCAGTTTTGGCACCAGGACTACTTCCCTAGGGAGTCTGTTCCAGTACTTCACAACTCCCTGGATGAAGTCCTTTCCCTAATATCAAACTTAAACCTTCCCTGGCACATCTTCCTGCCATTCCCTAGGGTTCTATCATCGGTCACCAGAAAGAAGCGATCAGCATCTGCTCCTCCTCCTACCTTGTGAGAAAGCAGTAAACTGCTATGAGGTCTCCCCTTGATCTACTCCATACTGAACAGACCAAGCTGCTCCTCTAAGACTTCACCTCTAAACTCTTCATCAACACTTTGGCCCTCTTCTGGACATATCCAGTAGCTTGATATCCTTTCTATACCGTGGTACCCAAAACTGTACACAGTACTCAAGGTAGAGCCACAGCAGTGTGGAGTAGAGAGGGACAATCACCTCCCTTAACTGGCTACCAATGATATGGTTAATGCATCCCAGAACACAGTTGACCCTGTCTGCTGCCAACTCACACTGTTGACTCATGTTCAACTTGCCATCAACCTGAGCCCCCAGATCCCTTTTTTGCAGGGCTGCTCTCCAGCCTCTCCCTTCCTAGTCTATGTATATCCAGGGTTGCTCTGACCCAGGTGCAAAAACTGACACTTGCCCTTTTTAAACTTCATGTGGCTGGTGATTGCCCAGCTCTCCAATTTGTCTAGATCTCTTTGCAGGGCCTCTTTTCCCCCAAGAGTATGAACAGCTACCCCAAGTTTTATGTAACCAGCAAACTTGGTTAGTAAACCTTTGAGTCCTGCATCCAGGTCATGTATGATGACATTAAAGAGTACTGGACCTAAGATAGATCCCTGCAGAACTCCACTAATGACCAGACACCAGCCCATTGTAAACCCATGTAATATGATCTCTTGAATCCAAACAATCAGCCAATTGTTTACTCATTGCATTATTCAGCTATACACTGGACATTTTGTTTAGGATAATACCGTGAGACACAGTATCAAAGGCTTTGCTAAAATCTAGAAAGTTTATCTCAAGAGTTTTCCCTTGATCAGCTAGGTGGGTAGCCTTGTCATAGGAAGAAATTAATTTTGTCACACACAACCTTCCCCTTATAAACCCACGCATCTTCACACCAATGACTGTTGTCTTTTAGGTGTTTTTCAGTAATGATCATAAACATGAATTGCACCTGTCAGCTGCTTATGAGGTAACATTGTTATCTATTTGTCAGTTACAAAAGCAAAATTAAAAATCAGCATTGTCCTGTTTCTGTATCTAGATGATGATTATACTTCATTTAGTGAAATTATCATCTGTACATATCTCATCCTAACAAATCCACATATTTAACTCAGGAATGTCAGAAGTTCTTACACAAGATCTTCCACAAAAAGATTTCATAGTTCAATTTCAGTCAGGACAGAGAAAATTTACCCCACATTTGGTCTCATGAACAAAGTGTAAGGGATCAAACTGCATACATTTTATTACTGCAATTAAAAGTAAAAACTTGTTCAGAGGTGATTAAAGTAGAATTTAATGCTCCCTACCAAGTCCAAAAAATACTATTATACCCGATTTCTCTCCTGAGGTGTAAAAAAGAGAAAAATTAAGCTCACCATCATCAAACTGTTCTGAGCATTTGATTGAAAATCATTTTAATATACTAATAGATCCTTGTTTGTTTATTTGTAATCATTAATCTTCAGCCTTTCCCAGTCTTGTCCTCCAGACTGGCTGTGCAGTACATGATCATGTATTGATGTGAATTTGAGAAACTGAACTCTGACAATCCTTGAGTTTCTGAAGCAAATATCCCACTTTGCTATGCCTTTTGTGTGTTAGGTCATTTTGCAGTGGTTTCAAGAAACATGAAATAGATCACTCTTGATTTCCCTGAACTGGAGTATGTGCCATAACAGTGCCATCAGCTCGAGCTGCAGAAGTGTTCAGTCTGTGGGACCAGATTGCACCAGCTGTGAAGTAACGCTGCTGTTGTGTCATTAGCACCAAATATTTGCTAGGCTCACAGGTAAGTTCCTCATAATATGCAGTGCCTGCGCTGGCAGCAGGAATGAGCCCTCCAGTAATATAGCAGTGGAATCTAGATTGCTAAATGACAATGTTTATACTAAGGTGAGAGGAATGTTCTATCTTGTACGCATTTTAATTCCTGGAATTTGCACAATATCAAGCAGGACTGCTAGATCACTTGTCAAGATTAAAGTTGTAAACACATTTTCTCTTCTTTTAGTGCCCTACTATATTTGTTACTCAGACTCTGACTTCTTCAGTAGAGAAGACAGGAGACCTACTGACAAAAAATTACTTCCATATGAAACTATTGCTTATATTTAGAATACTATCTTCTTCTGTGAGGAATCAAGATTGAGGTGGAGGAAGAGAAGGGGGAAAGAATGAAAAATTTTGTCTCACTTAGCCTTGGCCATATAAAAATTGAACATCTATTTGAGTCCGATTGTCTAAAGAGATGTAAATATCTCATAAAGACAACTAATTCCATCTGTTTATGTTTTTGAAGTGACTAAAGAGAGACACTACTCATTTAGCTTAGACTAGAAACTTAACTTTTTGGTGATTGAATTCATAAGAAATACATTCCAGTCTATGTTATCCTGCTATTACAAATTCGTTAGAAACGCACAAAGCAAAAAATTAATTATTCATGGTAAATTTTGATTCTAGTGTTTCAAATCACTGAGTGTTTTATATTGTTAAGTAATATAATATATTCTTAATTATGAAAAAATCTGTAATAGTTATATAGTCTACTAATGCAAATAATGAGATGTTCAAATACACGTATTATTTCAGTTTTCCATATGAATTTTAACAAATGTGCTAAATAATTTTACTTGCCTTGGGAGGGATTTTCTTTTTTCTCCCCTAGAATAAAAATGTGAAATATTTAGCCTAGCAAACAGTTAATATTTCATCAAAAATGTCAGAATTTTTACAACCTCACAAACATCTGTCAAGCATAAAAAAATATAAATAATAATTTTTATTTGTAAATCTGTAAATGCTATTGTCAATGCACAATGGCTGCTCCATAAGAAATAACAAAAAACAGGCAACCAGCTAAATCAAAGTATTTTCCATCTCCACAGTCTTCATTCCACCTCCTGAAACCTGCTTTCAAAAAGAATTGAAAAGTGTTCTGATCTATTTTGTCAGATGAGTTGTTCCACATTTCAAAACCAGAGAAATCCTGTTAACATGAACCACATCTCCAGCTGTACTAAAAGTCACTTTGAAGACATTAGTAAGCGGACAAGCCAATGTGAAAGGGGCACTCCATCAAAGGTACTTTGTCTTCTTTCTCTCTATTAAAAAAACAAAACAAAAAAAAAAAAGGTGAACAGTCCAATTATTGACCACCTACAGCATTCTTCAGAAGGAAATATTCTAACATAGTAGGCAAGTCTGATGCTCAATAAGAATTTTTATCAGCATGTGCAATGTCAGGGATTGAAATAAATGTATATAATTACTAAGTTAATCATAGATTCAAACTAGTTAAAAAGAAATGTTCTTCCAAAAATCTCTTCATTGGGATAGGAAAGAGAATATATTTTAATAATACACAGAAACACATATTTGTATACGTTATAATTAATCATATAGACTTACCAACCTTTTTCCTTAGACTGACTATTCATAGAATCATAGAATAACCAGGTTGGAAGAGACCCACTGGATCATCGAGTCCAACCATTCATTCCTGTATATGCAGACATAGGAGCTGGCTCTCTGAATTCTGTCATGAAAAAGTATGTGTTCAAAGTATAAAACAGAAACCAACATAGCCAGATATATACCCCTTCTGGACCCCTGCTTATAGGGTCCCCAATGAAGGCTATTTGTGAAAGGCATTTCCAATAAATCACAACAGCTTGTATAGATCTCGTAAAAGTATTGCATAGTTTTGTCTTGAGATTTGTCTTTTATTTTCAAGAGCAAAAGTAATACTATAGTATAAAAAAATGTAAAATTAGATATAGGCAATGGGATAATTTATCAAGTAATTTGTCCACATCAACCCCTTGGGACTTAAAATTAAAAACCTAAAAGAAAAATCATTTATTGTTTGTATATGTGGAAACAAAGGAAGAAATTCTGTATTAAATAAATCACTGCAAATTCAGGAAGTTATTAGTATACTCACTCAGGAATTCCCTTCTCGCATTCAGTGAGTGTGACTGACTGTACGCAACCCAAAGATTTTCCAGCTTGAAAGTACCCTTTGGATAAAGTTGATGTATTTTTTGATTAACTAAAATCACTCTTTAAAAAGTAGCATTTCTTTAAATTAATTGTGAATTTCTTCCATTTAAAGCAACATGCTTTAGTTAAAAATGTCCTTTATCTTGTACCACAGCATACCAATTAAGGCATGGACCCCGTTCCATGAGGTGACAAATGAGATCACTTCATTGAGTGAACACAAAACCTTATATAGTGTTTCCGTACCCAGTCAGCAGCTACCCTAGTGAATTTCCACCTATGAGATTCCCAGTTACAGTAACAGAGTGCAACCCACTATTTACCACAGATGTCCCCCTTATCTTCACATTTTCTGCCTAATGCATTGTTTTTCTTATTATCTCACAGGTCTTAGTAAAGATTTCAAGGTCTCAATAAGCATGAGAACACTGGCCGTTTGCTCTGTGCTTGCTGCTAATATCATAGATATGCCAAGGCATTGGCTGCTTGTCCCAGCATATGAGCAACAGTGGAATCTTTTATACCCACACCACAAAATATAACAGATCACCTAATTCAATACTGTATTAGTCTTATCTAAAATAAATATTCCTGTCTTTCTAATATTAAACTCCTCTTGGCATCCAAAATACATTGTTGTTTGTGGTATCTTTCTAGAAAAGTCAGTTTCTGTGGACTTCAACTTGAAAGTTAAGACAGGAACTCTTTAAAGAAAGATGCAACAAATTTGGAAACAAAAAAAAGATAAAACATTTAGAATGATCACTTGACTTCTGTTTCTATAGCCGCATCTACAATTTTATTTCTATAGCCATTCAAGCACACGAAATGCCTGGCAGTGAGAGAAGATGGCATAACATAGCTTGTGCCTAGAGTAGCAGTCTACTCTGTTTTAAAATGCTACACTCACATCCCCACTGCTACCTACATGACACAGGCCCCGAGTTAGAACGTATCCCATTTCTATGCATCCATCCCTATTGACTAGGCAGCATGTTATGCAATACATCCCCCTCTCTGGCACTTATTGCACACCTAGAGGATTTAAATGGGCCTTATGACCACATTCTCAGGTAAGGAGTTTCAGTTGAATAGTCCCTCACTCTACTTATGGCATGCAGAGACACCAGAAATCAGACTATGGGTGGTCTCGTTCTCCATCTTCCTCCCATAGTTCCGTAGTCCTATATGCTTTGCCAGCAAGGATTGGCAACAAGCTTAACACCTACTAGAGGTCTCCCAGGGACAGACTTCTTTATCCAATTCAGTTGTAGTGGAAACATAGCAAAGTGCTCTTGTGTCATAGAAAGACAAGTGTGTTGTGGTCTGCATTAAAAAATGCATTTTCAGCAATGATTCTTCCCCCTGGTGAGGCCACAACTGGAGTGCTGAGTCAAGGTCTGGGGTCCTTAGTACAAGAGACACATGCACATACTGGAGCTGGTCCACTAAGACTGTTAAGGGCTTAGAGAAAAAGTCAAGTTAGGAGAGGCTTGGAGTGTTCATCTTGGAGAAGGCAAGGCTCAGGGGTGACTTGTCAATGTGCATAAACACCTGAAAGGAAATTGTAATCAGACTCTACTGACAAGGGGCAATGGCTACAATTTGAAATAAATGAAATTGCATTTAGAAATAAGAACATTTTTACTGTGAGGGTGGTCAAAGAGAGAAATGAGTTACCCCAAGAAAGTGTAGAGTCTCTGTCCTTTGAAATCCAACAGGACAGGGCCTTGAGCAACTTATAGTAGCTGACCCTGCTCTGATCAGAAGGGGTTGGACTGGAAAGTTGGTGGAAGTCCTTTCCCACCTAAAGCACTTATGTGATTGTGTGATTCCAAGCACAATAATTACTCTGTGGGGCACTCCGTGTTGTTTTCACCTTGCAGTCAGCTCTCCAAGAGGATTTCTCTGAGGACTGGCAAATCTGTAATGGTCCTAAAGAGGAAATCTGAAATCCCCAAACTCAGGTGCTAAGCAGCGAGGGACACAGGGCTGAAGAGCTGGTATATCTAGATATAAAAGGAAATATGCTGAGCTATGACACTAATCACAGCATGTTGACATTAATCTCTAGCTAAAGTGCGTGTTATTTTTAGGAAAAGGAAAAAAGAAAAGCAGCTCACAGATGTAATAGTTTGCACAGCAGTTTTTGCAGAAGGGCATGTGGAATGGAGCCATCAGCTACTGAGAACAGCATGAGAATGCTCAACATGTGATGATGTGCCAGAGGGCATAATACCAAAGCCCCAACAAAGGCAACTACCCTAGCACATCAGAGACTTCTTCTCTGACAAAGCTGGGCTGCGGGGAACTCAGTGGTCTCCTACTGAGTCTGAAGCAAGTAAAGATGGTGCCCATGCCTGCACGTGTGCTCTGGAGGAGAAGCTATGCCACCTAGTAAAAATCAGCAGGAGTCAGCGAGTGGACTGTGTAGCATCAGGGAAAATGAAAAAGAGATTGACAGGATCCTTGCAGAGACCCTGGAGAGACAAGTCTCCAAGTCCATAGCTGCACAGAAGGAGGAACAGCCAGAGACTGTCCTTATTCAGGTGGCAAATGGAGACTCCTGTGATGGTGAAAGGTGGGAACATGTGACTTTTTATATCAGGAGAATGTCTCCTCCTCCATCCAAACCTGCAACAGCAGAATCAGTTTACTGCCTTGGAATCACACATGGAAGATAAAGCTCTTCCTGGTTAGGCACAGCATTGGGGCAAACCTGCACTACACACCTGCATGAGGAGGAAGCAGTGGGTGGTAGTGATGGGAGATTCTTAACCACAGGAAATTGAAGTCCCCATCTACCAACCTGACCTGCCACCTGGGGATGCATTTCTGCTTGACATAGTCTTAGATCAGGGATGCTGCAGAGAGACTGGTGACACTGGTCCAAACCTTGGACTAAGCCTCCTTGCTGTTCACCTGTGTGGGCACCTATGATACTTCTGCAGTGACCTCAAGCATATTACAAGTGACTATTTGGCTCTGGATGTAAGGGTCAATGGCATCAGAGTCCAGTTAAAGCTTTTTCAGAACTGATGACTATTACGAAGAGATGGACATTGCCTGACCAATTAAAAAAAATCACCTCTGTCAACAGTTCGATAAAAGTGGTGATGTGAGCCTTTAAATGGGAATAAAGAGAGAGGGAGATAAAAATCCCCACATTGTTAAGTGTTTGACAAGGGTGGAAAGCAAAGATTGCATAGACACTTACAAGAGACCTCAAGAACAGCAAATAGGGGCAAAAGGACGCCAGTCCTCAATGGACATTGCCTGAGAAACAAACAGGAGTAACTAGAACAACTGATAGTTACATGCTGTAATTCTGTTGGAATAGCTAAAACATAGGGGAACAGCTCACACAACTGGAGTACGACAATGGATGAATATAGGCAATGGATTAATGTAGGCTCTTCAGGAAAGACAGGCAGAGAAGGTGAGGGTCAGAGAGGGAGCTATTTATCTTAAGAAGCAAGTACGATGTACAGAGTTGTATGGGATGGATGACAGGCAGATGGAAATCTTTTTGCTCAGGATCACGCAAGAGACCAATAGGGATGATATCATGGTGGAAATTTGCTACAGACCACTCAGCCAAGATAAGGAGTCATTGTCTAAAGTACTAAGAGCAATTAGAATTTCTTTCACTTGGGCTAGTTTTGTAGTAACATCTTTCAGCTATGAGGTGAAATATACCAATATCAGTTATTTCCAATTTTCAATACTTCAGCTGTACCAAAACTGAAGTGTACCGAAACTGAAGAGAATGTATATTCCTCTTCACCTTTGAGGCCTCAGTTTCACTTTATTCAGAAAGGAGAACCTGTTGTGAAACTCCGATTCCTCGTCTGCTGGAGCAGTCAGATTAGTTTCCTGTAGAAATCAGAGATGATTCACTTAATGTGTACCTAAAACTATAAAGTGTTGTAGGACCTACTGTGGATACAGAGCTTTGGTGAATGAACATTCATCTTAGATATGGTAAAGATCAAGACACTTATGTTTAGGGATTACATACAGAGGTTGACATGTAAGGCAGGAATTTGACCTCCCATTATCATGGATGGCAATCTAGTTACAGTAAGTAAAACCTAAAAAGCATCTCAGATGATGAAGTTCTCTCACTCACAGGACTGAGACTCAGTTACCTACTGCAGAATGCAAAAGTTTTCCACATCCCGTATATAGGGTCAGTTTCTGTTCCAGGAGAGTATGCACCTTTAAGACTTCTGCCCAATGTGCCACATCAGTTAGGTATCTCAGGTACTTTAGGGTTGGACAATTGTCACTAAATGTATACAAATGGCAGCTGAATTGAGACTTAGATTTCCACTAGTTAAAATGGGACCTTTAGTACCCACGTATAGACCCACAGCTTCAGGAGTCTTAATTTGAGATTATTCTCATCCTACCTACCAGGCTTCAATAGAGTTGCTCATCCATAAGCCACCAGTATTTGAAATGTCCCACAGTACTTAGTGTCATCTACATCTAGTTCTCTGGAATGGGAAAGGTTTAATTTACATGCCATTCATATACATATATATCCAAGATAACCCAAGGGATTCTGCTGGCCTCATAGCACTGAGATTTCTCAGATGTACAGGACACCTCTAGTGCCCTTAAGCACCTGTATATGGGCCGTTAAGTCTGTATAACATAGATATCTCTGCCTGTAAGAGTCAGCCCCCATGGATTCATTTTGCTAAAAACTTTCTAAATATATTATTACCTTTTTATACCTTTCCAAAATATATTATTACCTTTTTATACCTTTCCAAAATATATTATTACCTTTTTATACCTTTCCAAAATATATTATTCCTTTAGTTATCTTAGAATACCAAGATATCAACCAAGACATCTGCATAGTACCGCAGTTAGGACAAAAGTTTTATGGGAGACACACCCTCATCTAGGTTGAAGGATCTGGAGACCAGTCAAGATGTTCCACTGAGTCTAGAATGATTCTAGAGAATGATGTTTAGGCCACTGAATCCTATTTCTATGGCTATTGAGAGCAAAGAAAGAAAAATGACTACTTCATGTAACCTATTTAAGATTTCAGTTTTCAAATAAGATAAATTTTGGTAAAAACACTCCTATTTCTACGCACTAGCTATAATTAAAAAAAGTATAAAGGTTAATTCAGCTATATGTGTTGAGGCCTTTCTTAGTTTACTTCTTTGGGGGGTTTTGTTTGTTTGTTTGTTTTCTGATCAGTTCCATTCCAAATATCTAAGATCTCTTTACTGTCAGGAGAGGAATAGTTTTCCACGCTTTTCAGAGAGTTTAGTCTCGATCGAGGTTTAGGCAACCTAGACAAGAGAGGTTTATTTTGCATCAGAAACAGAAGTGTTTAGTTTATTCAAATTATCATATATAAAGATTACTTTAAGGGAATTCATTTAACAGACATGGAAAACAGATGCAAACTAAATTTTGAAGTGAGGCAGACCTGTAGAATCATAGAATAACCAGGTTGGAAAAGACCCACCGCATCAGAGTCCAACCATTCCTATCAAACACTAAACTATGCTCCTTAGCATCTCGTACACCTGTGCCTTAAACACCTCCAGGGAAGGTGAATCAATGACCTCCCTGGGCAGCCTGTTCCAGTGCCCAATGACCCTTTCTGTGAAAAAACTGGATTACAAAGACATCTTGTCAGAGGCAGATATTAATCTGATTCCATGTTCATAAGTGCAAGTAGGTCCTGGTCAAATATTCAAGGTGAAAAAAGATGAAAACTACTATTTTGGACTGTGAAGTATCTCTTTCTCACAAGATCTACAACACTTATTTTTCTTCTTCTGGATTCTACTGCTCCTTTCCTAGCATTTCACCTGTTCTTTTTAATAAAGTTATTGTATTACTGATTTCAGGTCTCTTGGATATAGTAATCATTTTTATAGTATTATAGTTATCATTTACTGTGCTTCTAGTTGAGATATTGAAAGTATTAAAGTACAGTAAATAAACTTCTTTAGTTGTTTGCCATGATTGTGGATAGTATCTTTCTTAAGAATTGTTGTCAGTAGAACGTAACTCAAAGCATCCTAAATTCAGATGTAGATGTTGTTAGTGCCTTTTACTGCATGCTGCTAAACACTTAAACAATATTACTAAAGAAATGTGATTGATATCTAGATTCTTCAGAATGCTACTGTTGAAGCATTTAAACATTAAAATCCTACTATTTTATCTTCTAGACAACTCAGTATGAGGCTTTTTATGAAGCCCATGGCCATTTGCAAACACTGTTGATTATGAAAGAGCTTCTTGAGTGTAAAAAAAATATGTATCCCTCAGGAAAAAGTACTAAATTAATAGCTTTTGAAACATTTTCTGACAAATGTGAATATGTCTTTGGCATTATTATGCAAGGCAAATATATAGAAGCAGAATTTAATTATAGCAAAACAATATTTTCCAAGGGATAAACATACAGATTCATAAAGAGAATGTTACCATAATCCAAATGTCTCATGGCAATCAAACTGTCTAATTGTCTGCACTGCACATTTTAATAAAGTTTGAGTTAAATTATGGTCCCATAATCCAAACTTCTTCCTGGTCAAAACCATTAGTTAAAATAATTCTAGTCATTGGTATATTATTTCAAATGCAAATATTGAAAAAATGTTATTATTTGCTTTTATAGAGAGTACTTTGACAAACAAAATACTTTCTATTATATGCCACAATTCCACTACATTTCAAAGTTTGCTTTTGAACCATTATTCAAGTGTAATACTATAGGTTATTGTTACTTATGTTTACTTTTTTTTAGAAAATAAGGAACTATTCATGCATTTTCCATTTGTATTTCAAGCCTCAGGAGTTTGGCAGTGTGTGAAACAGGAAGATAACGAACAGCACTTCAGATTCAAGAACTTAACTCAGCACAGAATTGAAAAGAGAAAATAAAGCCAGAGTAAAACAAATAACTACAGTGAAGACAAAAGTACAATCAAATAATATTTTTTTTACTCTAATTTGTGTGTTATTTCTGATTAATTCAAAATTATTTTTAAATTTTGTTTTAGACCTAAATATAATTATATGATGGAATTTAAGAGGGCTTGTCTATTTTAAAGAGAAGGTATGTCTTGTAAGTAGGGCTACTATCAAACTAAAGGTTTTCCAGAGTTTCTGAAGCTTCTGAATAAACCTGGTCAGAAATTTGGGTGAGCTTGCATCAATGTGTTGTCTCAAAGTAAAATGGAGAGTTTGTGGTATACCTCAAAGCAACTTCTATCTTAGTTCTAGCTATAAGACTTTCAATTGGTAATTATGTAAAATAAAAGGCATACTTCTAAAAATTAATTAAGGGAAAAGAAAAAAGTAGTTCAGCTCCAGTAACATGTTGATACTATTGGATATTCTCTCACACCTTACAATCTTGACATGCTAAAAATAACACTTTACAATTAATGAATAAGCTGACCCATGCACAGCATTGACTGTGTCTTGCAGACACAAGACTGGTGTACAGATTTCAGTCTAAATTGTTCTGTTCTTAATACTGGGCATATCTACAAATACTTTCAAGTTTGTCCAAGGTACCAAAAGCAGTTAGAATTTCTTTCACTCAGGCTATTTTATTTCTCAATGTCAACCTTATTCATACTATCTGGTGTATCATTAGAAACCCTATAGAGTTTTCCAGCCTTTCAAATGCTGCAGGATTTCCATCTGTCCAATAGACTTCTCTATTTACATTCTTGGATAAATAAAGGAGTCTAGCCTATTTTCTTTAACAATAGCCAGGAATCATTTGCTGTATAATTGTTAGCCTCAAATGAAGCGTAACTAAAGCTACTCTTCAGAGATCTCTCACCACATGTTCTCTACCTATCATTCCCTGTATTATTTACTACTTTGTAGGCTTAATTGAGGCATTTCTTACACCCAGATGGCTTGTTAGCCTGGTATTAAGTACCTTTGAAAGAGACTGAACTTGGGTTTTCAGTGCAAAGGGAATGTACTTAATACTTGTCTTGCTAGATATTATGGCATATACATTCTTCAGGTCAATATTTCATACCATCTCACACCATATATAGTGATTTTTAAAATAAAGGTGGATTTCATGTATGTGAGTGGCAACATAAAGTTGACATCTTAAGTTACAAAATATACAGAAGTATTCTGAGTGAAATGTACAGAAATATACGTGTTTTTAAAAATAATTTTCTTTTAAGTTCAAAGAATAGGAAATATGTAATTGATTATAGCTTGTTTCTCATTAATTTCATTATTTTCTTACTTTTCTAGCAATACTGTAACAAAGCAGTACTATACCAAAGCTTGTTGTGCATTTGCAACTGTTTTCTCACTAAATATTTACTGTTTGGAACTTACTACACACTTAGAATAAATAATATGTTTAACAGAAGTACAGATTTGTTAACAAAATAGCTATGCAAGACATTTTGACATGCATTGAAAAGAAGTATTATTGTTCACAATTTCTCAATATTCTCATTTTAAGATAATTAATTCCAGCCATGGAATTAATGAACAAAACCAAAATACTAGCTAAAATATAAAAAAGTTTTACCGTGACCACTAAGTATATGCTTCATTTTCAGATTCATCAGTGCACTTAGAAGAGGGACAGAATATTCTGGTATACTCTTTGTTTACTCAAGAAGCAGTTTTACAAGGTCCAATACAAAAGAAAAAAAAAACCAAACCCAAACAAACAGGACTGTGTCTGTAACAGTTTTCATCTAACAAATCAAGAAAATCAACTATGATCACCTTCAAAATAATTCCCTTCCTAACTGACATGCAGCTGCACATGATGCTGCCAACATTCAAAGCAATTCTGCAGATTAATTTCTGAACAACTGTTGAGGATCTCTGATCAAGCACCAACTTGATCTTCGGGATCTCTTCACTATAAGCTTTAGTCAATAACGTGACAGCTTTACAGATTCTTTATGTCAGATCTCGTATAAAAACCTAAAGCTGTCATGGAGTCACAAGTACAAATGAAATAAACTGTATCCTTGGCACATGGACACACACACATGTGACTATGTTGTTATGTGTACAGTAAACAACCTGTCTGATACTTTTAGGCATCATTTTAATAAAAATAATATTTTATGTAAATATATCTGCCCTCCTTTTTAGATAATATTTCATCACATTTCCTTGAACTCCATTACTCTTAAAGATATTTTACTTCTAAAGAATTTTCTTGTGTGTGTGGCCACTGGCATTTTTTCATAGATAGTTCCTGTCTATAAAATTACTTATTACTTTGACAAGCTTCAAATAAGTGAGTCAGACACATACATTATTTCATTTTTACAATGTTCTGCATTTATATATGAGTATGCTCCAATGAATATTTATGACCTACACTACAGAGTTAAAATAACAAACCTCTTTTACCTTTGTTATCCCTCTTGTTCTTTTTTCTCCACTACAAATTTTTGAAAAGTAGCATCTTTGCCTTTTTCTTAACATTTATATTGTTGTTATAAAGGAGAACTTGTCCACCAAAAACATACCTACCATCCAGACGAATACCATCTCACTACATCTTTGTTTTCCAAATGAGACTTCTTGCATCAGTCTGTAGTATCTTCTTTTATACTTAGCTTGTGAAATGTCTGGGATATATTTATCTTTTTGGCCAGTGTTTGTACTGCTCAAGGTAGTCCTAGACTGTGACAAGGCCACCTAGGTAGTACAGTTATATAAGAGACAATTCAGGAAAGAAAGCGTATTTTCATGTGAGACAACTAAGAAAATGGGATTTCTACAAAATAATTGATAAGGCATTGCTACAAGTAAAAACATGAACTTTCCAGAGACTAATGAAATTTCATAGTGCAAATAAAGAATGTGGAAAGAATACAATGTAAAGATGAATGAATCTCACATTTTTATATTAAAATAGTATATATGTGAATATTGATGATTTTTTTTACTAAATGATAACTGAGATTTATTGGCCCCAATTGTCAGGTAAGTCCCCACCCAGATGCTTGTTTCTTCTGCCTGGTCGTATTGCTGGATAACACATGTTGTGGGATATCTCTTTAGTCATTTAGGATCAGCTGTCCCAGCTGTGTCCCCTCCCAGCCTGTTGCCCAACCCAAGTTTATTTGTCTGGAGGTAGAATGAGGCCTTAATTCAATAGCTGAAACTTTGGTGTCTTATCCACAGTCGTTGGTCACAAATCTAAAACACAGTGATACAAGCTGCTATGAGGAAAATGAATTCCATTGCTGCCAGACTCAGTACCACAATGAAGTATTTGACCTTTTTTTTACCTTTTTTTTTTTCTTTATCTGTGGACATTAAAACACTATATTGAATAGATTTCCTTGCATGCACAGACTTTTGGAAAATGTAATGTTTCACTCTTATGAGTTAAACAGTAGAAATCTCCCCTCTGTAAGTAGCATAAGGCAAATGGAGGTGAATTAACTGAACTGTGAAATATGGAGTATGTTACTGATCAAACAAGTAACTCTGTCACGCTGTTAACAATTGCCAGATACTTCACAATGAAAAGTTACGTAAAGTCAGTATCATGACTGAAAGGAAGCTAGAGACCTCCATTACCTAACTCTTACATCAGTATATGTCACATTGCAAGTACTGACATTATACTTCCAAATGTGTTCTGAATGTATAAAGAAAAGAAACAACAAATATCAGCTTCAATTTTATCTATGTTTTTGACCCTAACACGAACATTTTTCACATCTTGTGAAACAGGATAACTTAGTAAAAGATGAATAACAAATCAAGTGTCACAAGAAAATACATCTTTCTTTACTGTTAAAGCTGGTAATGCTTTGTATTTCTACAGTGACAAACTACAGAAGGATTATGAAGCTATATAGCTAATTTTACATATTCTTTCTTGGAATCAGAATTATAATCCAGTGGAATTTTTTTACATTTTAGAAAAGTACAAACAGTAAGAGAATTTAGTAGTGTGAAGAAAAAAATCAGAAAAGAGTAAAAAAAAATCCAAGTAACTGTCTATGTGCTGGTGATTAAGAATGAAAAATGAGAAATGAGTAAAGAAAAAGACATCTTCCATTTGTGAATTAATTATTTCCTTTTACATAAAAGTTCTACCTTTCTTGTTATATGATTTAGCTGATATTTGTCCTAGAGGTGAAAGTTAAGCACATTTTTCAAAAGCTTCAGAAAACTTCATTCAAAATTATGCCCAGCATAAATATTTTGAAAAACCTTTCCCATAATGTGTGAATTTAATCATAAAAATACATTTTCATATCAAGTTGTGCTTATAATTAATATTAGTTTGGATGATTCAGAGAAGTATGAGTTTTCAATTCTATTATTTCCAGCACAGGAACTCATCGAGCAATTAGAAATTATGAAAAAGCAGCAAAACAATGCTGTTCTTTGGTTAATATAAAAACATAAAAAATCAAAATTACACTTCAATGCTCTATTTTTAGGTTTTATCTCTGTAATTAAAATCATATAACTTAAATTTATTATTGATCCTAAATTTTTGGGATGGCAAATGCATCTGGAATGTATGAGTCCATTTCTTTTTTTTTCAGTATGACAGTGACTGGGAAAACATTACAAGCTGATATAATGTGCCACATCCCTCTCATCTAGCACTGAGAGCATAAGCTTGTGGAAGACAGATTACAGCACATGCACATTGTGAATGTTCCTGAAGTTCTCAGCTCTTATATGCACAAGATGCAAGATAAAATGATCTGTTTCCTATTACTTTTAATAAATGAAGCAGATCAGTAAAGGTTATGCAAGTCTGTTATAGTACAGAAAGAGTGAATGTGCTCCATGAATTTGCATATTTCAAAGGATAGCATATAATTTAATGCTTTGAAAGTTATTAATTACCTCTAGCAATGGAAGAATAATAATGTGGGGAAAAGATATTGCCATTGTGGGCAAACTGACTTGTCATTTTAAAACAGTAAACTCATAATGTTCGGGCTTTTTGACAGGTAGGAAAATATATTTTTGCTATAGAACAGAACAAATGATTGGGATAAAAAAGAACAATACACTGTATAGGCACAATATTCTGGATTTTTTTTCAGATCTTTCTGACTGTTCAGATGGAAATTAATTTCTTACATGAATGTATTTTTTGATTAATTGTTGCTGTAGTCTGTGCAGCTTGAAATGAAGCAGAATTTCCTTATTAACTTTCTTTGTATAAGTCATATTGTTCAGTGCTTAGAATTAGATTTTCAGAGCACTACTGAGGATGGGTTCAATTACTCCTGGTTTTCAAACAGGGATACAGTCTAAATTTTACATAAAAGTATTGGCATAAGTAAGTGACTGTAATTAAAACAAAAAGTGTAATTTAGGTTTCTGGCAATCAAGCACACATACACAAGCCCTGCTTTTGTGCTCTAACATTTCTGTAATGGAGTTGCAGCTTCGTGTTACATGGGTGGTTGTAGTTTAAAAATCAATGTAATACTTATGAGTGCTCATAGAATCAGAATACTGCAAAGTTAATCTCTCTATCAACAGAGAAGATACAGCAGGGGCAGTGACAGAGTAGAGTCTTCAGCATGTGGTTCAAGAGACTTTATTTTCTCCTTATAATTCAAGGGCAATAGTTATAAACTGCTGATAATCTTAAACAAATGGCACAGTGTAAGGAAGTGTAACTGAAAAATTAATGCTATATTCTTACTTTAGAAAGCTCTGATTTTGCTTACTTCCCAAATACTCTTAGCAAAATATAAAACACAAACACTNAAAATAGAAGAAAATTTACCGAAAGTTTACCTGGGAAGAATTTAATTCAAATAAAACTTTTAAAAGAAGGGGGGAAAGGCTCAAGTTATAAATTAATAAAAAAGAAGCTGCATTTTCAAACCAGCTCAAAAGAAATTCTTTTAATATAGTTTCTGAAAGAAACAAAACATTGGATTGGCTAAAAATGTCATTCATGTTGTATAGGATTCACTCTAAACAGGGTGTCAGGATTGCTAGAATGCCTCTCGAAGATTGTGTAGAATGGAAGAGTATGAGCATAATACAGTTCCAGTCATAAGAACCATACTGAAGTTTTATTNAGTAAGTGACTGTAATTAAAACAAAAAGTGTAATTTAGGTTTCTGGCAATCAAGCACACATACACAAGCCCTGCTTTTGTGCTCTAACATTTCTGTAATGGAGTTGCAGCTTCGTGTTACATGGGTGGTTGTAGTTTAAAAATCAATGTAATACTTATGAGTGCTCATAGAATCAGAATACTGCAAAGTTAATCTCTCTATCAACAGAGAAGATACAGCAGGGGCAGTGACAGAGTAGTCTTCAGCATGTGGTTCAAGAGACTTTATTTTCTCCTTATAATTCAAGGGCAATAGTTATAAGCTGCTGATAATCTTAAACAAATGGCACGGTGGAAGGAAGTGTAACTGAAAAAGTAATACTATATTCTTGCTTTAAAAAGCTCTGATTTTGCGTACTTCCCAAATACTCTTAGCAAAATATAAAACACAAACACTGATGTCTGTATATGATGCAAAAGCAAACAAGTAAACAAGTAAACCGTAATGATTTAATTTATCAAGAGAATAGTTTCATACCAAAAAAGCCAAATCTCAATAAAACAAAGTGTAAAAGGNAGGATTCACTCTAAACAGGGTGTCAGGATTGCTAGAATGCCTCTCGAAGATTGTGTAGAATGGAAGAGTATGAGCATAATACAGTTCCAGTCATAAGAACCATACTGAAGTTTTATTTTTTTTTCTCTTACTGATAACCTGTTTTTTAACTTAAAACTTTAGGAATAAATTAACATACAGTATGAACAGTAAGATTATCTAGGTATAGATAGCTAAGTTCTTTGGCAGGACAAGTAGATATTTTGATGTTGAGTTCTTTTCCATAAATTTATATTTGCTTCATTAGTTAGGAATTGATCCTTTCAATGAATAGTTCCTAACTGTGAAAATGTAACAGGGAATGTATGATTCCATCTAACAAACTTTAGATTTCATTATATACAGAAATATCTAAGTGTGTCTACACTGAATTTAGGTCAAAGAAGAATCCCTCTTATTTAATTGTCAATTTGTAATGAATTAAGGCTTCCCATAAATGAGTAAAACATCCTTTTAAGTTTGGAGTAAAAATACCCTAGTGCTGTGGCCCTGGATCTTCTCCAGTTATTTAACTAAATTTTCAGTGCATTGGAAATAGTTGTGGAAGAACTTCAGTTCTATAGCTGTTTGCTACAGGCCTCACTCCATACTGGGAAACAGGTTCGTGTCTTTGTCCAGCTGGTACTCAGATGGTCATAAACTGTAGAAGAAATTCAATGAGAATACACATAGAGAGACACCTCATGCAGAAAACGGATTAATCTGTTTCTGGACAATATATTCTCACAACATGTGTAAATGTGAGTTGAACTGTATATTCCAAAACAAGACAGGTACAGGGATAAAGCTAACAGTGCATTTTTTTTGCCACTAATCTATAATAATGAGGCTCCTGTTTTTCACCTAGAAGCTACATTAGAGCTACAGTTGGTGAAAACTGAAGAGATTACAATTAGCAAAGAGAGGAATTTTACTGTAAAAAGATGTTTCTTTTCTTGAGTAGTTTGTTTGGTCTTTAATAATTCTTTGAAAGTTGGGGCAGAATATGTAGAGAACATGTCTCCCTCAGTCAAATCACTTTCCTTAAATAACATTACGTCCTTTTTTAAAATTTTGTCACAAAAAGTTTAGAAGAGATTTTCTAGTAGATGAACAGGATATTGATTTGCACAAGGGAAGGGAAACTACATACTCTCTAACCATACATTGTCTACAGAACAAAAATATTTTTATTACTTTGTATTGTTTAATTTTTACTGTATTTTAGCTTCCTATTGAGTTTCTCTTCTTTTGAATTAATTCTACTTCTCTCACTTATTTTTCATCTAGGATGGATTTTCCTAGTAATAAATAAAAACAACAGATGAAAATTCTGCTGAAAGAAAGCTGAATATGTTGGTAAAAGTAGATGTCTGGACGTTAAGATTTGATAGATGATTGCCTAGGCATATGAGGAAGCAAACAAGCTTGCAAAGACTGGTATGAAAATTAGGTTCACATACATTTTCTTACAGGCAAATTAATATTATTTCTGCTATTACTACTTAAAAGATCTGAGATTTCTATTGACCTTTCAGTGCAGGAACTCAAGAGTTTTCCTGAGCTTGCCTTGGCCTTATCTGACTTTAGTGCACAATAGCAGACAAAAGGGGTTGATATTAGTATTTATAATAACTTAAGAGTATTATTGTTACCTTTCTATATTAATTAGGACTGTGAATGCTAGTGCTGTTGTAACAGGATTAATTTTAATGGCTGCATTTTGACTATGCTGTGAAAACACTCTTTGTGCTGTCAATAAACTCTTAGCCCCATGTAAGTGATGTATTCTTCATTCAAAAATCAATACTGAGTTAAGTTTGTCATGAATATGTGTAAGCTCTTTTAAAAAGTACTTCTTTTAAAGGACCTGCATTTAGATGGGCATTCAAAAAGCACTTAAGTTCAGCCATGTTATTGTGCTTGAAGGTTTTTTTTCACAATGCATTGCAGCTTCTCATCTGGAACTGACTTTTCACCTTACTCAACATCATTCGTCAATGTCAGAACATTTGCTCCAACCTTTCTTAAAAAACAAAAAAAATGCCACTAGCTTCCCAAGAATCATAAATCTTGAGAACTTCTTAGAGTTCAAATATATGATATACCGCACGTAAATTTCTTATGTTGCTGTATTCTGTATCAGAAAAGCACATTATCGGCTATTTCAATATGAGTATATTCAATGACCTGGAAGATAAAGATGTGCCATAATTTCTCTTTTACAGATGCTAAGAAAATTGTGCTGAAATGCTAGGTGGGCTGATAGGCTCAAGTGTCTGAAATGAGAGATGTACGTCTAGTTTAGTCTCCATTTTCTATTGTCCTGTCAGTAGATCATTAGGCATATATTCAGAAATACATACTTACTAAAAGTAACCACATTGATATCATTTTTGGTAGTAGTAAAGTAACTTAATTTGTATACTGAGAAGGTTTAAAAGAAGTTGGAAAAAAAATGAAATTCTTGTATGATTTTGAGAGTGTTGCATGCAAGTGTTGTTTTGTTTGCAAAAGTATGTTAGAAATATTAATCTTTCATATTTAATCTGAGTTATGGTATACCTGCAAATGCAGGCTAAGTGTAACTCTTTCCAATTAGAAGACTGTATCTAAACAGATTTTGTGTCCAGGTCTTATATTGGTTATTTTGCTTGCAGTGTTACAAACCATACAGTTCATCATCATAGAAAAAAGTGTATAAATCCCCTATGTCTTAGAATTGTGAAATTGAGTAAGTAATTCAGTCTTTGTCTCTTAAAACTTATTTCATAGGAATACCCAGAAGATCCTCACAGAGTTTTTATTAAAGAGTAACAAATGGACTAATTTTGTTTCATCATGGTTTCCTCTCTGTTCACTGAGAGGGTCACTGGATTTTCCTGTAAGCAATTGTAACCATGGTAAATAATAATAAAAAAAATTCCTTTATCAATTGGAATATGGTAAGATTTTATCTTCTTTTACTGGATTTTTTATCCCTGAAATGGTGGGATAGTTCATAGGTTTACAGCCTGCTGTAGGCACAGTATATAATCATAGAGTCACAGAATTGTTTGGTTGGTAAAACCTTTAAAACCATTGAGTCTAACTGTACCTGTCCACTACTAAACCATATTGCTGAGCACCTCATCTACCTCTCATTGTAGTGTCTGATTACCTTTCTGGTGAAGTAATTTTCCCTATTATCTAATCTGAACTTCCCCTGGCACACTGGGAGACTATTTCCTCTCTTCCTATCACTTATTACTTGGGAGAAAAGACCAACAATCACATTGCTACAATCTCCTTTCAGATAGTTGTAGACTCCTTTTCTCTAGCCTAAACAGCTTTGTGTCTCTCAGCCGCTCCTCACAAAGCTTGCTGTCCAGCCCCTTCACCGGTTTAATAGACATCTGGACACACACCAGTGCCTCAATGTCCTTCTTGTAGTGAGGGGTCTAAAACTGAAAACAGTATTCAACGTGCAACCTCACTAATGCTGAGTACAGGGGAAGGATGATTTCCATAGCCCTGCTCACCACACTGTTTCTGGTACAAGCCAGGATTCTGTTGGCCTTCCTGGCTACTTTGGCACATTCCTGGCTCATATGCATCTGGCTGTTAACCAGCACCCGAGGTCCCTTTCCACCAGGTAGCTTTCCAGCCATACTCCGCCAGTACAGCCCACAGGCACAGGCTGCTCATAAAGAATGGGTATGGAAGAAGTGGAGAGAGAATGTTCCTCTTTATTTGGGACCTCTTTCACTGACTACAAAATGAAAAGGAGTATATGTCTGTTGAGAGTATCCTATCAAGCTGTATTCTGCTTATCGTGGAAGAAATATATTACAAACAACCTGACCAAGACGAAATAGTGGATAAGGCCTTATAAAAATCAAGTAAAATAAGTCAAATGATTACTGGGATGACAAACTAATGTTAGTATTTTGGAGTATTCTAAGCCACGCTAGTAGCAGTATCCTTGTTTGTTTGTTAGAAGGACGAGAAAGATGTAATGCTATTCAAAATCAATAGTGGAGGCGAATGAAGCTTGAAGGACAGCACTGAAGTAACTATGAAGTGATTGCATTCATGATCTAAGGGGTGGTTGGAAAGGCAAGTAATTAGTCAATGGCGGTTTTTTTGAAGCCTAGATGTTGAAAGCTCAGGATAAAATTATTATGCTGCAAATGAAAACTAGCAGTTTTTGTAAACGTCCTCTTAGCCAAGCAGGGAACTTCTTCATGAACTAAAAGACATGAACAGCATGTAGAGGAAGTGGAAAGAAGGGCAAACAATTAAAAAATGAGTTTTCTTTGCTTTTGTAAATAAGGGCTAAATCGAGAAGTCTAATATCAGTTTAGCTTAAAACTAGCTAGGAAGATTAACATTAAGAAAGAGGGGGTCTGTAAGAATGCCAACTACATAAGCACATTGCAAAAAACTTGTAAGTTTTAATGGATGGAGAGACAAATGAGTGACAATCAATGCAGAAAATGTCAAAGTACTCTATATGGTTATTTGAGAATGATCTTCACATGCAAAATATAGCTCCAGTCTTCTGTGTATCAGAAAGTTAGGGAAGCAGTGAGGTACTTAAGAACAGGGGAACAAGAAGACAGAGATGTGTTCAGATCCTTAAGGCTGCATATACTTCAACTATGAGTGTTTAAAGAGCTGGCTGACAGGATTGCAAAACTGGTGTAGGGGGATCCCTGACAAATGATTTAAGTCAAGCGTTACATTTATTTCTAAGAAAGGCAGGAAGGAGAACCTAGGGAACTATAAGGCAGTCATATTCACCTATAAAATCACAAAGTATATTCTCTTAGAATCCATTTCCAAATGTATAAAAGAAGGTAAGCAAGATTTAATAAGTACAAATCATGCTAGACTAAACTGATAAATCATTGACTATATGGATGTGGGGAAACTGATAGATTCAACCTATGTTTTTGTAGTAAAGCTTCCATTATATAGTCACTTCCGCTGAGAAAGTATGAACTATATGATGGATATTTAATTGGACAGTTAGGCCACAACCAAACACTGAATGATCACCTGACTATAGTAATCGTCAGAAGAAACCTTTAGGAAATCTGAAAATATATCAGATAAAGTCTAGACTGGGAAAAAAGAAGGGTTTACATCCTTGTACTGCTTTTGACTGTACCACATTAATTTTCTTTGCAGTAGCTTGTATGGTGTTATGTGTTGGATTTGTGATGAAAACAGTGTTGATAACACACTCATGCTTTAGTTATTGCTGAGCAGCCTCAAGACTTACTTTATTTCTCATTCTGCCCTGCTGGTGAGTAGGAAGAGGGTGCATAAGAGCATAAGAAACAAGGAGGGGACAAAGCTTAGACAGCTGACCCCAACAGACCAAAGGGATATTCCATAATATATGCCATCATGCTTATCAATAAAAACTGGAGAAAGAGGAAGGGAAATATGATATTTGTGTTCCCAAGAAACTGATGTGCTTGAAGGAGCCCTGTTTTCTCAGAGGTGGCTGAACACTCACCTGCTGATGGAGAATGAATTCTTTGTATAGCTTTGCTTGCATGCACAGTCTTGCTTTACCTATTAAACTGTTCAACTGTCTATCTCAGTTCATGAATTTTCTTGCTTTCATGCTTCTCTGACCTGTCCCACTGTGGAGGAGTGAGTAAGCAGTTGTGTGATGCTTACCTGTCTGCCAGGATTAACCTACAACAATTCTTTTTTTTGAAACCTAATGATCCGATGGGTCTCTTCCAACCCAGTGATTCTGTGATTCTGTGATTCTGTGTGGGTTTTGAAGAGTTAAGAAACTGACAGGTTTGATTGGAGTGAGCTAGAGGCAATTTATAGCTGTTATAGCTGCTCAGTTACTAAATGGCAGAGTCCTGTCTTTGCCTTCTTTGCAAAGATGGGGCTTGCTTTCCTTATTGTGTATTAGAGTCTAAGGCTTGTTAGTGGTTGCTTTTTGTTTTTACTGACTGTTATGTCACATGATCTATCATTGGACTTGATGATCCGGTGGGTCTCTTCCAACCTAGTGATTCTATGATTCTATATTATATTACTTACTATGTCTGCAAATATTTTGATAACAAAATAGTCAGGAACCTGGACTGGCAGAGGACCCAGGTGCTACTGATGTTCCTCTGCTGTTATACTGGACAGGCTGGAACTCCAGTGGGAACAGAGGTTAAAGGAGATGATACACCCTGAAGCATCGGTGGATGTGGGTAAGTCTAATTCAGAGCAGCTATGCCTGATAGTATCAGTGGCTATAAGTCCAAACTCCATCATGTGTACCCCTGAACAGACTATGACCATGGATAAATGTATGCCACAGTAGGTACACTTCAAAATATCTGTGACTATGGATAAGTCTGTGATGCATGCAGGTGTGCCTCTGAAGGGACTATTACTTTCTCTCTTTTTCATAGGTTTCTCTTTCTTTTTCAGACAACTTTCAGAATAATAATGTATAAACACAAGGTGGAGATCTAGAAGTTTTACTTAGATGGAGAAACCATTCCTGGTCACTTCCTACTGCTCACATCAGCAATAGGAAGAACAGTGTATCTAGCTATTAAGATCACTAAAATTACAAATAAAACCTAAAAATAATAAATAATTTAATTTATTTTATCAATATGCTTTATTAAAAATTGTTACTGATTTATTTTTAGAGTTTTGTTCCTATTTTGGACTTTTCTTTAAAGTTTGTGAGTTATACTGGGTTAAATTTGCTGTTGAACAAGTATTAACTTTATAATTATTTGCTCCTAATTTTAAAAACTATTGTCACGCATTATTCTGAATTCCACATTGTATTATTACCCTCTGTAAAGGATTGGATCAAGGTGAAGGTATATTAAAAATTACATCTATGCACATGTATTTTATTTTTAATTTCAACTTCCCAAAATAAAAGGTTTATGCTTTATACCAATGTCATATGTGGCTCTAAAAGCTGCAATAAAATTAACAAAAAAGTGCTCGTGACATCTGAAGAAAATGTGGCCTAATGTGATATAATTTTTCCAGCCTTAGAAGAAAGACCATGACCAGCACTATGACAAAGATTTAGCTGACTAATAAAAATGAGGCCCATAGTTTTGTGTTTCTGATTGACTGACAGATGTCTTGAGATTGACACGTTGCATTTCTCCTGAAGGACTGCCACCTTCATTACTTGCCATTGCAAGTTATAATTCAGTATGTATCAGGCAATATCAAGTTTTATACATCACAAGTATCTTCCAAAAATCTTATTTCTTAGACATCACTAGTGTATATTGATGATGGGAGTCATAATGAGGTTTGAACTCAGTTTCACTCACAGCAGGAAAAAATCATTAAGAATTTTTCATCCATACAAAAAGAGATTCTGTTTTGTTTAATTAATCATAAGAAAGGGGAAACATTTTCTTTTCTAAAAGAAGGAACTTTCTGAAATGGTGCATTGCTGCTTTTATGCTTGAAAAATGCCTTTTGAGTTTTCCAGACACCATTAATTTCTTTTTCCTTCTAATAGACCTCACAGAATGACACATTGTTAGTTTTCCCTCTCACTTTCACTTTTACAATAAAATCATCTCTATTTTTTCTTGTGTCAAACAATCTTTAAGTCACTTTAGTAAGATAGTTTTACAGCACAATTTTATGCTTAAAAGTAGAAAACAAAGCTACTTAACAGTAAAACAATGCAACCTTATGGTTTTGTCTCAGTTGTATCATTTCAGACAAGATACAATAGGTGGTTTATAACTGAATCTTTTTTAATGCATCTGGGAATTGATAATATTTCCTGGACAACATAATTCCATACCAAATATTATGTACTTAGGAAAAATAGTTCTCTGTAACTACTGTTACAGCTCCATAACATCCTAACTAAATTCATAAATTAATTAAGGGGGCCATAGACATAGTACATTATGAAATTCAAGGGACAGGGAAAAACATTATTGTCTGCAACAACAAAGATTAATTTCCATTCTGTAGTGTCTCTAGGACATGCAATCTGCTAAGTCTCTGTTTGGATCCAGCTCTTTGGAGAACACTTTCCATATGGCATGAAAACAGTGCTGGAAATCATCACATGTCAGGAGATCACCCAGGATTTTAAGTTGCCTCTTTTCCAGCAGTTAGAATTTCCTATAGTTACTAATGCCCTTTTTAATAAATTCCTTGTCCGTCACATCACTGAATATTTATAACATCTTCAAACTTGCAGTCTGTCACCTGAAACTCTGCTTGTATTTTAAAAGAAGAAAAAGCAGATCAAACCAAAGCAAATTCCAAAACAACCCAGCTTTCTGCTTCACAATGCACTTCAGCATTTCAGAGTATGCAAGTGATTTAAGCATCCTTCTATGTGTTGTCATTTAAATTACCTTCCTAGGAAATATTCTGTAATGTTCACTCACTGGTATAAACACTTTGATTGTCTTCTTCTTTGCTTCACTTTTTCTTTTTCTGGATTAGACTTTACTCACCACTGGAACTAAGTCCATATTTAAAAATTATAATTAGTACCATGCCTGGAAATCCAAATATCAGTTTTTGGACCTATTCACTAACTCATTCTTTCCTTCTTCCTAGACTGATGTCTAGAAATTTTGATTCAGAAGGATATGGCCCAAATTCCATTTCTTGAAGTCGCAAACAACTACAGTGTAATAAAAGAAATCTGAAATTAACAAAACTTATTTCACATTGATGCCTAGTTCCTGGAGGAATCTTCCTGACAATTCCAACAATATACCAAATGTAAAACACAATGTCTATGTATTCAACCTCCAGTTCCAAAAGATTAGCTACATGATGAGGGAGTGTGAAATAGGTAGATTTCAGCACATGAAAAAAAAAGAATTATTCTTCATAACACAGCATCTTTATATGACATGGTTATATAAAACATCATTATCTACAGCTACCACTTCTGTGATTCCTTTCTAAATCTGATCCCACGCAAATAGCATCCTAGTCACTGACAGATCTTCATCATCATGTAGTCTTTTGAATAATTACCATTCACTTTTCCCACAAAGAAAAATTATTCTTGTAGTAACAGCAGATAACAATTGAGTTGAGTTTATTAATTTGATGGAACAAATTCTATCATCTGTACTTTTTTTCTACATGGTAATCCAATTCTATAGTATCCTTCTGATACTTAGAGTGGTATGATACCTGATCCCAGATCTTTACCAAAGTAAAGTTTCTCACTAGTCCTGAAAGGGACTATAATTTTAAGAAATTGTTTGGGAGTTCAAAATCTTTGAGGAGTTTCCTCTCTTCAGGATATATTTGGGTGTATTTTCTCTTAAATAGAAGTGAACAATATTAGTCCTAGTTGATTTGCTCCATCATAAACTGATGGAAAACAAAGTCATAAAGATATAGCTGTGCCCGAATATCTTACTTGATGGATCTCAGCATCACCTATCACATTCTGTTATTTTATACCAAGAATGACTTCAAGAAAAGCCAGTTGCTTCTATGGACAACTGTCAGGTTTGAGCCAAAGAATTATGATAATTCATTCTGATTTCCGTCTTTAAGGCAGTCACTGTTAAATTCTCCTAACAATATTTTTAGGATGAACTTCAATGCTCATGTTTTCCTACCAGTGAATAGATGGTTAATTTTCAATGGGATGTGTCTACTCAAAGCAAGACATTCAGAATTCCAAACAGGTCTATTAGCTGTCTTGATCTACATCTTCATTCTCATTCCTCTTAAAAAAAAAAAACAAACAACAAAAACGAGAATTTATGTAATGTCTTTATCTAGCAGTCATCTGATTCAAAAGCCTGAGTGTCTACCATGCTTATGCACAGGCCCCACTTACATGCCTTATGTTCAGATACCACTATGTAGCAGCCAGATGTATAAATATTTCCATCACTGCCTGCAAAATCATGAATTCTAAACAAGACCAGACAACACAAGCCCATGGAAAGATTAAAGATAAAACTTCTGATCTGGCAGTGAAGATTGGTCATGAATACAAGAACACCTGCTCTACATACCTAGTGAATCTGCAGGTATACAGAAGAAAGAGAGTCTTTCTGGCTTTATCTTATCATGTTGTTTTGTCTTATTTGTTTCTCTTTAAAACTTCCGTTTACACCAGCACTGGGAAGATGTTAATGCACACAGGCTAGGATGTAGAAGAAAACAGTTACAATTTAAAAGGGAGAAATAAAATTAGAAATGTTAAAGGCTACATCTGCACTGTGATATTCTCCTGTACTAATGTATCTAGAGTTCAGTGTGAATTATGTGACTTTAGTGAAATGAATAGTGAGAAGGATTTAGAGGTTTTGGGGTCTTTTACACAAAATTGTTGGCACAAGGGAATTGTGAAAGTTGTGTGTAAACCTGGAATTGTGTCAATATAGTGTAAAAATTCCGCTACTGAACAAGACAAATAACAAGGCATTTCTATATTTCCTTGACTACAGTAATAATGGACAAAAGACAGTACATTCTTTCCCCATCATTAAAATGTTCTTTTCTGTTATAATCAAATCACTTTAATTTCTTCACTCCATGTCACCATTGCTCAAATCATTAGACTGTATTTAAACACAGCAGTGCAGACCTGCTGCAAGCTTTGTTCTTGCTCATTGGAATGACTGTACTTTTCACAAAAGAAAGAATCACCTGTGTTTTGGTAAGAAACACACAACTGTTATGCTTTCCAGTTATTTGCATTTATGTAATATTCATTTTCTCATCTAGATTTGGTCTTCTGTATGTAGAACAAAAACTCAGCTTACTACTGCTTTCTATGTACACACCCACCTCCTATAAATAAACAGATTTTAGTTTTTACTACCAAAAGTACCAATAGTGGCATATTATAAAGAATAGTGATTTCATTTCTTCAGTTTATTGAATGACTAAATATATTACAAGCAGAAGTTAGGCAGAACCAGTAATCATCATTACAGAAAAACTTTGGAAATACAATACAGAAGTGGAATTGTATACTAAGGATATGAGTCAGCTAATTACCTTTCTAATGGAACCCATTCAGCTGCAATTTTAACAGGAATCAATATATAACTTGTTTATAACTTCAGTGGTGCCTTGGAACTATATAGACTGGGTTGTGTAACGTGGGTATCACAATGAAAACACTTATTTTACCTTTGTCTGTGACTTTCAGCATGTAGAAAAATGAGTTTGTCTAGCTTTGCATGTTCTAGTATTGGCTGCAACAGGAAGGAGTATTACAACCTCAGTCAATAACATAGAGATCTATGGAAACTGGTGTTAATGAATGTATTTTTCCTTTTAATACAAAACAAGAAACAAGGAGTTCTGAAATAGGAGAGGACAAGTGCAAGCGACTCCTGAGCTTTATTGTGGCAAAACACATTAGGCAGACTCTAGGGAATACATTATTTACTCTATTTTTTTCATTTTAGAGTTTTCTGCAACCTTTTTCATATTAATGTAGAATTTCTCACACTGTTGTTAACTTCTGACAAAAGCCTAGCCAACAACGGTAGCCTGAGAGTATATCAGATATAGTTTTATTCAAACTCCTAATATTATTGACGATGACCATAAAATGGCTTTTTTTTCTCTTTGATAAAGAGTTTCTGTGAGCTTCTTCATATTCATTAACACAGAGCTGTAAAGATATACCCTTCAGTCACAATTTCGCACAATTTTCTAAAGCAAGCAGGTTTAATCACCAGCAAATTATGTTGCTAAATGAAGACAGTTGAATTGTACTGCAAAAAGTACAACTCAAGAAGATTGTCATCTGCGCTGATAGAATTATAATTGATTTAATTGAGTGAACTGTTACTTGTTTCTTTTTCTTTTAATTTAATTACCAGTAATTATTTAAAAACAGTGATATCTCTTGGACCATTTATCTAGTGCAATTTTTACATTTCTGATTATTTCAACCATTACCTGTAGAGAAATACCAATAATTGAACACTAATAATTTTACGTACAAAGCTAAATTTCATTCCAGCTATTTTTTGGACTGAACTTGATATAATTTGAGTTTGTTATGTTGCAAAGAATATATGTATATATAGTTGTTGTTGTACTGATTAAACCTTTACCCATCAAGGTAGAATCAACATTTGACATTTTAAAAGTGAGTTTATAAACTTAGAACATCTCTAGCTCTTATTGTTATAATATACTGAACCAGATTTCAAACTTCAAAATGTTTACCTCTGTCTAGTTCACATTTCAGGAATTGTTTTTCATCTATTAAATCTTCCTTTTAAAAAGCTTTTTTTTTTTTTTTACCTCCCATGGATATTTTAAACTGAAATGAATTTTTCCTTAAAGTAGGGAAAAAAACAAACTGTGTATGTTTATTTCATGTGAAACCACTGTGTTTGTTATGTCCACATCAAAGGCTTATAAACATTGTGTTGTCTGTCTGGTTAATATTTTAAGTGACATATAAAAATAGATGACTTAAATTAAGTAATTCAAGTACTATAAAAAAAAAAAAAAAGACATTCTTCTCCAGTTTCTCCCGGAGTGTGGAATAGACATGGAGGTAGTATGGGAGTCTCTTAGCCATGTGGGAATCTTACAGATAATAATTAAGATATGAAACATCTATTAGGAAACTGTGACAAGAACTGTGACAGTAACTGACTGCTGAGCAGTCAGCATAACATGTTTGTTCACACAACTGTAGTACAAGGCTTCAAGAAGAGTGACAATGTCATCTGTAATATTTTGGGATACTAAGTTGAGTGAAGATATGGGAAAAACCTTTCTGAAAAGTTACAAGTTAGAAAAATTTCCAAGGACAGAATGACAAAACTGAAGTGTTGATTCCAGTTTTTCATGTTGGGGTGGATGAAGAAATTATTTTAAAGGTATAGATATGGAAAAAGAACTGCCTGGATAGACAAGGGGAGAGCTGTAGATGTTGTCTACCTCAGTTTTAATAAGGCTTTTGACACTGTCTGCCATAACATTCTCACAGGTAAATTTGGAACATGAGTTAGATGAGTGCACGATGAAGTGGGCTAGAACTGGCTGGATAGCAGAGCTCAGAGGGTTCCCATCAGTGGTGTAGAGTTTTTTTAGAAGCCCGTGGTCTGTAGTGTTCCTCAGGGGTCGATACTTGGCCCAGTCTTCTTCAACATATATGTCAATGTCCTCGATGAGGGAACAGTGCATGTCCTCAGCAAACTTCTTGATGATACAAAACTGAGAGCAGTAGTTGATAAATGAGACGTCTGTGGCATCATTCAGCAAGACCTGGACAGGCAGGAAAGTTGGGCAGAAAGGAATTTAATGAATCTTCCCAAAGAGGCCACCTCCACCCTAGAGCTCCAGCCCCAAGCAAGCCATATAAACCCAATACAGTAGTGCTTCTAATATAGCTTATCATGAACTTTACATTAAATAAACCTGTAATGACATTTCTGATAGCTTATGTTCCCTGGAAGGTAATGCAGCAATATTTCTACACTTTTAAAGAAATATGTCTCATATTTTACAAAGGTAATTTTACAAAAGACAATAAAAATCCAAGACCGTAAAGCATTAGCTAACTACTTTTAGATGTCATGTTAGAGTCAGCCCTTAAAATTTAGGATTATTCTTTAAAACACAGACACTTCTAAAGAGAAGATCTGTTTGAAGAAGCTTATATAAATTTAATTATATCAGCAGTCTAAGACTTCACATTTAGGAAGCATTCAAGCATTGTAATGCTCAGTGGTTTTCAAATAAATAGCAAGTATGAATGACATTGGTATGATGGAGAGTCTCAAAGAAATTTAAGTAGCTTCCTCCAGTGATGGCCCAAGGTTTAATGAAGAGATGAGATGCACAGATCTGTTGGGCTGAAGACAAAGCATGATATCCAACAGTGAACTCATATTAAAATCATAGGATATGGCATATTGCCAGATTGTCAGAGAGATTAAACTAATCTAATTAGGAGAGAGAAATGAGAGAGCAAAATCTGTGACTGGCTGTCAGCACTGAAAACAGAAGGAAAGCTGAGTAGTAAAATGACTGCAAATGAATGCATTCAAGTGATCTGAAATGATAACCAAATTGTGCATACTCTTTGCTATTCTACCAATACTGAGATTTGCTTTCTTATTCATATGAATTTACCTTAAATCATTCAATGATACTGAGATTATGCAATGAATTTAATACAGGTATATTTTACACAAAATCTAGTGGGGCAGTACAGGCAGATGAGTAATATTATCTTTATACACTTGCCTCAAAAAATAAATTGTTTTTCTCTCAGGTATGGAAAACCGATGTCAAAGTTAACTCTAAATTCATTGTCTCCTTTGAGACAGAAATATCTCTGTTGAACATCTTCAGATGATGGCCTGAATGACATAATGAAAAGTACCATCCTAAGGGATCAGATCAGAGCCTATAATGAAGAGAAAGTGGAATAATGTTTTAATGACTCATGCTTTAGAGGAGATGTAATGGTAACTTCTGTCTGGATTATGACCACTAGTATATAATTGGGCATATAAATACACATATATAATTACATGGGGCATATACAAAACCAGTTAGAAAATATTACTGAAATTCATAGGTTTCTGTTTATACTTTTGTTTGCTTGGACCTTATGCCAGAAATCACACTGCATATAATAAAAATTTTACCTTGACATGCTGGGAAAAAGACATAAGTTAGTTTTGCAGTCTCAACCCTTCAAAAACTGTCAGCTTCTATAGTCTTGTTCTTTCTACTTCTGATATATACAAAGTGGACAGCTGTCCTGCTGGCAGAATTGGGAAGGTGACACTTCTACTTTAGCTAGAAAATTTGGCTAATTTACTTCTCTGCAGTTGGTACATATCTGTGTCCATAAAAATCAGTGGCAAAATTCTTGTTTTCTTCAGTAATGTAAGATCAACTTTGAAGACAGATCTCACCCTCAGAACTAAATATCTTTGTGATGTCTGGGTGTTATGGAGGAGGAAAGAATACAAGCTGAAGGTCTATTTTCTGTTACCTATCTTCAGAATTAACTTTTCTCAGAAGAAGTAATAACAGTTCCATATGGATCATTGTTTTTTAAGGGCACATTTAGGGTTTTTTTAACAAATTTTCTAACCATACAATCATTTTTCTTCGTTAATGCTATGTTGCACATATCATAAGATGCAACTCTTTCTTCATTCTGAGTTGTCTTAACAGGCAAAGTAAAATGTGTTGTGTTCACTTGGTGTCAGATGACACAGAACATCTTTGTAATAATAAATCTAAATTATCTAAGAAATCTTAGACTCACCAGATTATCAAGGCAAAAAAAAAAACCATAATAGAGAAAAAACAAAGAAATCTAAACAAGTATGATGTCACAGATTATAAACTAAGATTGGAGAAACCTTGATACTGTTCTGGGCAGGATACCAGTTTGACGTCTTTGCTCAAATCTGAAAATAATAACAAACAAATTACATCTTATTACCATATATTACAAAGACAAGCTTTTAAAAAAACCAAACATGGTGACTAGGGCAGATAGTAAAATTTTGCACAATTCCATCAACTTTTTTGGAAATTTGCACCAACTTTATTGTCTTTGAGATCTTAACTGCTTTTTCAAATGTGTTTGAAATGTCATAGTCTTGAAAAGTTTACTAATGAGGGGTGTGATCACAAGAATATGCAAACAAACAGAGATGTCATAAACTCTGTTTCTATGGAAAAAAAGATTACTAAAAAAGACCCCAAGCTCTTGGTATAAACACACTGCATGGAATGGAGAATAACTCCAATTGTAGTAGCCTATCTCAAAAGAATAAATTTGCCACATCTGCTAGGAATTGAACAATAAACAAGAAGGTCATGATCTACTCAGAAATAAACCCTTGAAGTCTCTTCATGGAACAAGTCTGGTTAATATTGATTCCAGGCAGTTTACGTTTTCTAATTTAGACCTTTTAATCCTTGGTGCTCACTGGTGCAAAAGATGTTGTTCATGGAACTGTTTACTTCCAACGCCTTCTCACAACAAAAGTCATTGTCCATTTTATATTTACAATATCTGAATAGGAAAAAAAAAGCACATATGGAACCAATCTATTGTTAGCTCAGCTAAAATTTAAAAAAAGACTCAACTATTACAATAAAAAGAGTTATCATGAGCCCAGTTACAACAATGCACAGTCCAAAGGATAATTTCTACTCTAGAAAAAAGTTTTACTTTGGAATAGAGTTGAACTAATATTTATTTGGTGCTATATTCACTCTTCTAATTTTCCCAGGAGTCCTAAGCACTATGACACCAGTGTTGCTCAGTTAGAGAGGTACCATGTTGTCACAAAATCTTGTTAATGTCTCCAGTTCTTCACATCAGAAATTATAGTGATTGTAGTCTCTGCTCACTCAACTCCTGCTCAGATTTTAGCTAACCCATCTCAAGATAAGGCCTGTTATAAGCTAGAAGCAGTGCTGTTAAGTCAAAGCCAGAGCAATATATAGGAAGGATAGATGCCTAGAAAGAGCTGAAGGAGAGTTATGCATCTATGTTAACCTGAAAATTGCTGTACATGGTGACCATTATCTGTTGTCTCACAGTTTCCTCAGAAACAGAATCATAGAGTCCTACAACAGTTTGAACTGGAAGGAACCATGATGGTCATCTAGTCCAACCAGCCTGCAGTGAGCAAGGACATCAATGAGATCAGGTTACTCAGAGCACCATCCAACCTGTCCTTGAGTGTTTCCAGGGATGGGGCATCTACCAACTCTCTGGGCAACCTGTTTCAGTTTTTTCAGACTTTTCTTCCTAATATCTAGTCTTAACTTCTCTTTCAGTTTAAGACCATTACACTCTGTCTTATTACTACAGACCCTGTTAAAAGTTCTCATCTTTCTTACAAACCCTCATAATTATGCGCTGTAAAAATTGCATATGTGAAAAAAACAATAAATATTTACTAATTAATTTTTATTGACAACTTAACTGATAACATTTTTATAAGCAGATTTTGCTTTTCTTATTTTGCTCATTTATTATAAAAATACACAGATTTATTTTTTTCCCTCTTACTTCTCTGTTTTTTCTTTTACATTTCTTCCTGAATTTGTCATTTTTCACATTTACCTTTAACTTTATGATTACCTTTACCTTATCTTGCACTACAGTAACACTTTGAAGCAACTGACATCATCTATGTGGGTTTGTGCAAAGAATTTAATACTGTCCTGGACAACATCCTTGTCTCTACACTGGAGAAACAAGGATTTGAGGGATAGACCATTTAGTGGATGAGGAATTAGCTGGATGCTTGCACTCAAAAAATGGNCTCTCTGGGCAACCTGTTTCAGTTTTTTCAGACTTTTCTTCCTAATATCTAGTCTTAACTTCTCTTTCAGTTTAAGACCATTACACTCTGTCTTATTACTACAGGCCCTGTTAAAAGTTCTCATCTTTCTTACAGGCCCTCATAATTATGCACTGTAAAAATTGCATATGGGAAAAAAAAAATAAATATTTACTAATAAATTTTTATTGACAACATAACTGATAACATTTTTATAAGCAGATTTTCCTTTTCTTACTTTGTTCATTTATTATAAAAATAAACAGATTTATTTTTTTCCCTCTTACTTCTCTG
>WAAB01003354.1:0-66160 GCA_013389865.1 Piaya cayana | reverse complement strand
AAGAGAAGGTCATGGTGTTGTAAGAAGTCCAGAGGAGGGCCACAAAGATGATCAGAGGGCTGGAATACCTCTCTTACAAAGACAGGCTTAAAGTGTTGGGGTTGTTCAGCCTAGAGAAGAGAAGGCTCTGTGCAGACTTTATAGCAGTTTTCCAGTACCTAAAGGAGACCCATAAGAAAGTTGGAAAGGGACATTATACAAGGACACATAGTGATAGGACAAGGAGAATTGACTTTAAATTGAAAGAGGGTAGTTTTAGAAAGATATAAGGAAGAAATTCTACACTGCGAGGATTGTAAGGCACTGGAACAGGTTGCCCAGAGAAATTCTGGATGCCCCTTCCCTTTAATTATTCAAGGACAGATTGGATCAATGAAGCTGGTGAAGGGGCTGGAGAACAGGCTTTATGAGGAACAGCTGAGAGAGCTGGGGTTGTTTAGCCTGGAGAAGAGGAGGCTGAGGGGAGACCTCATTGCTCTCTATAACTACCTGAGGGGAGGTTGTAGAGAGGAGGGTGATGGCCTCTTCTCCCATGTGACAGGGGACAGGACAAGAGGGAATGGCCTCAAGCTCCACCAGGGGAGATTTAGGCTAGACATTAGGGAAAAAAATTTCACAGAAAGGGTCATTGGGCACTGGAGTAGGCTACCCAGGGACGTGGTTGATTCACCTTACCTGGAGGTGTTTAAGGCAAGGGTGGACAAGGTCCTAAACTAAATCTGGTTGTTCTGTGATTCTGTGATGGGGATTTGAGCAGCTTGGTCTACTGGAAGGTGTTCTTGCCCATTTCTGGGGACTTGGAACTAGATAATCATTAAGAACCCTTAAAATCCATAACATTCTACTATTTTGTGATTTTACAGTCTTGATCTATGAATAATTTTGGTTGTTTTGACTATTGTTTCCTAAGAATTAAAAAGTAGGAATATAATAATAATGCCTTGCATTAGTAAAATCGTCTAAATACGTAGATACCTAACTTCATGTACAAGAGGCTTTGATGGGAACTGTTTGCATATATCAATGCAAAAGATCTAAAACTTTTGAGAGCATCTACTAATTCAACAGAGTCTTTCTGTGTCATGGGGAAAAATGAAAGAAAGATCAATAATATTGTAAAATGTAGTTCCTGTCCCATCCTATATAATTTCTACTACACTGTCTTATCACTGTCATAATATTCAGCTGAGCTAACAAACTGCTTTTGTCTGGAAATTTGCAAATGATAGGCAGCTTAAAGATATTTTTAGCACCTTTAACCTGTCTAAACTCAGTTTCCAAATGACTGAAAACTGTCAGAACTAATCACCTGCAGGAAAATCTAACTGGTAGTCATTTGTATGACTTGTTTTGGTGATTTAATCTTGCATGTCTTGTCTGACTCTAACAGACTTGATGATCTGCCATAGTTTATTGCTAGATGGTTACCATAACTAAGAGCTGGTGAACAGTAGCTTTCTAATTTACACATTTGTTGATTCTAACTCCAAATGGAGGCAGAAGGCCTACAGATGTGTTTACTACATATGAAAATGATAAAAGGAATATATATTTTGCAAGTTTACTTTTCATACATGACACTGAGATTAGGACTGAAACCTCCGTAGCATACACAGGTAAAAATAGCTCTAAGCTTATTGATTTGTCCATAAGATTATGAAACATGTGGCCAATTGTTTGTACATGATGATAATATTTACCGCCTTATCCTGAATATAGTTGACATATCATCCCCCCATCCCAGGAGCTGCTGAAGCGGGTTCCTGCTTTACCGAGTCAGCAATGTGGAACAGAACTGGACGAAGGTCTGACAGCTACTCCNTAGAAATCGGAGCTCCCTCTCAGCTGGCCTGAGACCTACCCTTCCAACCCCTCCACTGACATCGTTTGCAACTCACAGACACCGAGCCAGAGCGTTTGCAGAAATTTCATTCACAGCAGCTTCAAGGAAACATCTGAAGACTCTGTCACTGAACTCTGTAGAGGTCCTTTCCAAAACCCTTATAGGATACTAATTTTGATCTAAACTTATGCTTATATTCTTGACTTAGAATTGTAACATTATAGGTTATAAACTAAAGGTTTAAATACAATTCTGGGTCTTGCTCTGTTGGCCTTTCAGGGTGTGACAATAGTGTGTCTATAAAATTAACTGAAATGAAAATTCATGAGTTGCAGTTCAATTAGACAGATTGCCCTGTTGAAGAAAAATTCAGAAGTAGCACATATTATATAGTTCAAAATATATATGACTTAGTTCAGAATAAGTGATTTAGGATCTTCCATGTCTAACCTACAAAGAAAAATGTCAGTTCAGTTTCTACTGACAAAGGTAAATTATTCTGGTTTTATAATGTCCCTCACTAATCATGCCTCTTGTCTACATGAAATAGCAAGGATCAGTACAGTAACCACAATATTTTGCACAACAGTAAAGAGAAACTTTTAGCTTTATAGTCTATTAATGACCTCCTTATGAGTCACTAGAAGTTACTCATAACTGTTACCAATTATTATTTTTAAATCATGTTTAATCAAGTAGTATAATATTGCAGCAAATATTTCTGTATAAAGAAGAGACACAATCAAATTTTTGAAAAAAAAATGTGTTATGAGGTGAAAAAAAAAAAGTAAAATCAAATTGCTTCTCTGAAGGAAATAAGAGAACTAGATGAAGATTTAGAATATATTTAGATGTTGATAAATGCTGTAAACTTTGATCTTATTTTACCCTAAACCACATTACATTGATTTGAATATCAATATTGTAATGAAGAACATCACCTTACATTAAAGGGCTATGATGTAAATAAGAGTTTTAATCAGTACAGTACTGTTGTATGTCTCAGACCATTTTCCTGCTCCCTACTTCCTTCCCAGATGCTTACATATAAATTTGTCTGCTTCTAAAATAATAGAACTAAGAAAAATTCAACACTCAAAGTGAAAAGAAAGGAAATATGATTACCATTTCTAGAAAAGAGATAGCATCCTTCAGAAGAAAAAAAAAAAAAAACCAAACAAAATAACCCCCCATAACATGAAAAACCAACCAAACAACTGTTAATTGTTGATTCTTTAAATTACATTGTTAATTGTAGCTTTTCTTAAGATCATGGTTCCATCATCTCCTGCAAAGTTCCCTTACCTGAATTAGCTGAATTACTGGGTGTGATTGCTAACAAAATATTAATAATTACAAATTCGGCACGGAAAGCCACAGCCATGATATCATTGTACTTAAGTCATCCGTACCAAGCAGCCAGAAAACCTCATCCCAAATTGTCTCCTTCAGTCTGTAACTGTCCTTTTAGTAGAAACAGCTAAAAGCTACATTATCTTTAATATATATTTGGAACTCATGTTTATATTAATCTGATTTGTACTATAGCTCATTGTAAATCACAGGCAAAATAATTGGGTTTTATATGCTCTAACATACAATACAAGGAATGGTCTTATTGTTACACAAAAAAATATAAATAATACTGACAAGAGAATATTAAAAAACATGTTTAACTTGTTGGAAATACCATCTTACAAAGACTTTAAGAATTAAATTTGCAGACCTTGACTAAAATAGAAATTTATTTAGTAACACATATCTACATCTGTGCAAGCTAAAGTATTTTCTTTATAATTTTTGTATGCGTAACAGGAAGTATACTTCTGCAAACTGCAGACTAACTACAAAAGGCTTACCTGAACTCATTGTATGTTAAATAGTAGAAGTCCTTTATCCTTGATATTGCAAAATAAAGAATGTAGCAATCGCTATTGGAAGACAAGTACTAAAAGCTTAGTTCAGGGTGCTCACATTAAGCGCACTTATAAGTAGTGCTTGCAAATCAGGTTGACTCCCTCCTCCTTTGCCCCTCGCCCTTTATTGACTTCTGTGTATACACAGATTGTGAATGTTTTTGTAGGGAAGACAGATCTAAACCAGATAAAATCGCTGTGTCTCTTTTTTCTGTGTTAACAGTTCCAGACAATCTCACATCCCCAGTTTAGATGCTTTCATTACACTCGCACTTGTGACAATAAAACTGGTTTATGTTTTATAAAGTTAGACTAAAAATGCTTACACATATCTTGTCATTTAATCGAAGTTAAATGTGAAAAAATGTTAAGAGGTACTATATTGATTTTTTTTTTGACAGCTAGAAAAGCCTAATGCTTAGTTTATGCACAAAGTATAGCTTCTTGAAGGGTGAAACACTCACACTGACTTTTTTTTCTTTTGTGTGCTGATGAAGAGAATATTCTCTCTATCTGAATGATGAAGAGAATTCCTAACTATTGGAATCTCAATTTCCACTGCTACTGAAGTGTTGTCTTTGCATTCACTGTCTACTCCCACAAAGGTCTCCATGTAGTTGTCATGAGAAAGTGTTTCTGTGTGGCAGTGAAAGTCCATCTTTCCCTCTACATCACATATTGCTGGGAGGTTTTGAGACTTATTAGCTGTAGAGTGCTGTAATGCATTTCCACTGTGTCTGAGATGAAGGAAGTGACTGATTGTTAAAACTCATCTATAATTCCGTTGCCTTCAATCACCTCTATAGGGATCATAGTTTCTTTACACAAAGAAAGGAATGAAAACAAGCTAAAGCAGGAGCAAAGACAAGGCTATTGGACAGATACTGAGAAAAACAAAATAAGGCAAGAGATGGGAAGTTCTGTAATTTTTAGACAAGATGACTGATGTATAGTCTGGTGACTAAGATGAAGGTTCGAGGTTTCACTGTTTCAGTGTCCACATCTAAATATTGAACTATCTCTGGCACAGAAAAGTCTTTCCTACAATGCCTTCCTTGTATCCTTGAAAGTCTGAAATAACAAATTCCTCAGTCTTCCTCTGCAGTAGTAAATAAGCACAGACAGAAAACAAGCTGAAACATTGGGTGTCTGATTATCTTCAGCACTTAGCTGATTACACATTTGCTGCCTATCTTTGGGCCTGCTCCAACTAGCTTTTTATAAGTCAGGCTTGTGTACAAGAAATACTGCTTAGGCTATGTCTAAGCAATATAGATGTGAGGTAGTTTCAACCACAGATGAATTATTTCCTGGGGTTTTTTAGGTAGTAGGCTAGGCATATCATTAGTTTTCTATACATTGTGGGATTAATTTTTCAGAAAGTAAAGGTCTAGGTGAGAGCCAGGAAATTAATGGCATTCATCATTCCTTTCTGCAATGTTGCCTTTTTTATAGATGTAAAAATTATTTTCCTCTGTGATTTTATTCTATATGCCATGTCCTTAAAATTTATAGTGAAACAGATTAACTGTAATTTTCATAATCCCTTCATTTCAAAATGCACAAGATCATACTTATTCTAATTACAATTTGACTGCCAATGTGTGTTAACATGGTCATGACATAGTATTTGAGCATATTTGTACTTTCTGAGAAAAAAAACAAAACTACATGACGATGTGTTTTCCTGAAAATATGACAAAAGAAGTTTAATTTTATAGCTTGCTAACAGATTTGCTTAATCACCTTTGCAGGAAATATAATAAGAATAGATGAACACAAAGAATGACCACTACTGGTCTAAATCAGTGGCCCATTCAGCTCAGCTTCATAGTTCATATCACTGCAGTATAAGAGGCTACAGAAAAGAGCATCAATTCTTCAGTCCTCTTCTCTTCCACATTCCTGCAGTTGTAGGCTGAGAAAGTTCATATACCACTGCCCATTGCCTATAGCATTTATATATGGTCTATATTATCTACACTAAAATAAAACTTTAAATGCCACGGAAACGGCAACAAATTGGAAGTTAGGAGGGACTGTTCTTTGTATCATTTGTTACAGTCTAAGACCATAAGGGCTGACTTCTGTCACATTTTGCTGCATATTCTCTTATCCACAAAAAATTACACACTCATATACAGATATATATATAATACATATAAGATACAATAGAGTATATATCTGAAATATAGTATACAGTAAATATTCTATGCATACAGAGTATATATAAATTAAAATAGAATAGAGTATTTCAATTGGAAGAGACTTACAGTGATCGCCTAGTACAACTACCTGACCACTTCTGACCTGACCGAAAGTTAAACTATGTTATTAAAGACATTGTCCAAACACCTCTTAAACATAGACAGGCTTGAGGCATTGACCACTACTCTAGGAAGCCTGTTCCAGTGTTTGACAAACTTCTCAGTAAAGAAATGTTTCCTAATGTCAAGTCTGAACTACTCTTGATGCAGCTTTGAACCATTATCATGTGTCCTGTCACTGGATACCAGGGAGATGAGCTCAACACCTCCCTATCCATTTCTTCTTCTCAGGAAACTGTAGAGAATGATGATGTCACCCCTCAGACTCCTTTTTCTCTGCTTCTAACACTTTCACCCACTTTGCTGCCCTCCTCTGTATGCATTCAAGGATCTTAATATGCTTTTAAAATTGTGAGGTCCAGAACTGCACTCCACTCAAGGTGAGGCTGCACCAATGCTGGATACAGAGGGATAATCACCTCTTCTGACAGGCTGGTTATGCTGTGTTGAAGGTCCCCAGGGTTCAGTTTTCCTTCTTAGTTTCCAGGGCATGATGCTGACTCATATTGAGCTTGCTGTTAACCAGCACCCCCAGATTCCCTTCTACAGGGCTGCTCTCCAGCTATTCTTCTCCAATTTATACTTGTGCACAGCATTACTCTATCCTAGCTCCAAACTCCAGCATTTGGATTACCCAGTGCTCCAATTGTTCTTGATCCCTTGGTGAGGCCTCTTGTACTTTGAGGATTCAACAGCACAACACAGTTTAGTGTCATTAACAAATCTCCTAACAGTGTGTTCAACTCCTGCATCCAGATCATTGATAAAAATGCTGAACAGAACTGGCCCTAGGACTGAGCTCTGAGGAACTCTGGTGGTGGCTTATTGCCAGTCAGATGTAGCACCATTTACTACACTTTGGGCTCCACTATTCAGCCAGTTCTTTACCCGGTACATCACTAATTATATATTTATAAATGTATAAATTCATACATTAATTAGTATAATTAATGTTTATATATAAATTAAGTGATACGATTTTTTAAAATGAAAATTATCTTTCTTCTATAATTCTCAGTATGGTATGATTCCACTTTATAATCTTAGATGTCATTCTGCTGAACTGGAGAGACATGAGTTTGAAGGATGAACTGGAATTGACTGGATGGTTGGAGCCAAAGTGTTACAGTCATCTGTTCATGTCCAAATAAAACCCTGTCAAGCCCTCAGGGGTCTGTGCTGGTACCAGTAATGCTTAGTATCTTCATCAATGATATTGACTGAAGGATTCCATGTACTCTCAGTAAATTTGCAGATGGCACCAAGGTGAATGATGCAGCTGACAGACTTGAGGGAAGGTGTTCCATACAGAGGGACCTTGAGAAGTGAAACTCGTAAATGTCAACAAGGTCATGCACAAGATCCTGTACCTGCATTCAGGCGCTCTCCAGTATCAATACAGACTGAGGGATGAATGGATTAAAAGCATACCTGTGGAGAAGTACTTGGGAATACTAGCGGATTAAAAATTAGACATGAGCTAGTATTGTGCACGTGCAGCCAAGAAAGCCAGTTGTATTGTATAAGTATGGAGAAGATTATACAGGGTACTGTTGAAAGGTATTTACAGGATAATGTAATCATCAAACACAATTAACAGAATAGAAAGTCCCAGTTTACAAAGGCAAAGTCCTGTTTAACTGATTTGATATCCTTCTATGATAAGGTCACCTGCCCACTGGATAAAGGGAAGATTATGGGTGTACATTTTCTGGACTTTAATAAGGCTTTTGATACTGCCCCTCACAGTCAAGTTGTCCGACTGTGAGATGAGTGGGTTTAAAGTGTGCTGGGAGAAAGTCAGAGCTCAAAGAGTTGTAACAAATACTGCTACATTTGGCTAGTGACCAGTCACCATCAGTGTCTGGATTGAACAACTCTCTTATGAAGAACAGTTGAGAGAGTTGGCATTGCTCAACCCAGAGAAGGGAATGTTCTGGAGAGATTTGATTGTTGTTTTTTCAGTACTCAAAGGGGACTTACATGAACGACAGAGAGAGATTATTTCCAAAGGCCTGTAATGTCAGTAGAATGGGCAAGGGTTTAAGTTCTATGAAAGTAGGTTTAGATTGGATGTAAGGTAGAAAAGCTTTACGAAGAAGGTGGTGAGACACTGAAATAGAATTTTGAAGAGAAACTGTGGATTTTCCATCACTAGAAGCATTTGAAGTTAGACTGGATGAGTGTTTGAGCAACCTAGAATAGACTCATAAACTCATAGACTCATGGACTCATAGACTCATAGAATGGTTTTGGTTGGAAAAGAACTTTAAGATTATTGAGTCCAGCCATCGATCCAGCCTAAGAGGGCTCTCCTAATATAGTGAAAATCACCAGGGCATTGTGATTGGACTAGCTGATCTTTAATGTTCCTTTCCTACACTTAACCATCCCATGATTCTATAATACATTCAACAGCAATTTGAAAGAATTGACTTAACATTTGTTTAAAGCCTACAACTCAGTTTCATTTATATTTCACAGAAAAAAATATTGTAAAAAATAATATTCAGAGACTTACATATGAATTATAAGGGAAAATTTACCAGAATAACTGATAATTTTGTTTTACTTTTAAATAGTTTCCATCGTCAATTAACTCTAATAGATAGCAGTTAAATGGAAGAAGAGATTATACATCTATATCTATGTGTATGTGCATGCATAATTCTCATTAGAAATTGGTTTCAGACAGGGAATACAGTTTGTATATATCATTTGTAGTGCTGTAAGATGGAAAAGGACTGAGAAAATTCAAATACTTCTGACATACTAAGAGTTAAAATGAGTTAAAGATGAGACCTGAGTTCTTCGAGCTATGAAAAGACAGATGTTAAACTCTCCTGAGTCCTATTCCAGCCACCTGCCAGACTTAGTACAAAAACCAACACAAAATGTAACACACTTTCATATCCACAGAAAGCCTTTATAAAGATAAAAGCTTTTCATTATCTTTCCATCATGGAACAAAAAATCTTTTCCCTCGGTGAGATCTCCTTTATAACAGATTTCTATTGTGTGTCAGATTTCTTTTATAATGGCAATGATTCAGCTTGTGGTTTCTTCCAACCACAAATAAGACGTAAAACTAGTTAAAATTAAATAGAGGTGGCTACAAACTGACATCTGTGTCAATGTGAAGAGCAAGGACAAACTTTCCAAGGTTCCCTTTTAAGAACAGTAGGGCCTTTTTTTCTATAATATTAAAAGCACTCTAAAGGATTACACATGTAACCTTTATTTAAAAATGAAAGATGAAAATGCTGTGGCAAAAAGAATAAATGTCCTATAAATGAATAAATAGACAAATAAATAAGCATTTACTTAGGAAAACATTCACAACAAAAGCTAGAGCTATATACATACACTCTAAGATGCAATATTCTATAGCATACTGCATATTTGCTTTTTTATACCTATATTTATTACTTTAAGAAGACATTTTGTCAGATATTAAATACTTTTGTGCACAGGTGCTCAGAACATAAATGCTACATAAAGAATAGAAACTATACTTATCTTGGCATTAGATTAAAAAGTGATACAATTTGAAGGTTAGATACAGGCTGATCAGTGTAACATTCTGCATGAGTATCCTATGAGTATGAGCAAAATTCATTTTTCAGAAAGGGCACTATACATTAATGTGTTTGTGGCAGAATACACACAAAACCAGAAGCCTGTTCTAGACTTCTGAAACAAGAGACTAGCATTCTAATGTTTTGCACGGAAGCTCAAATAAATATTTTTCAGTCATAATGAAAGTAGCAATACTAACAATACAGATAGAAAATAGCTTATTTACAGCTTTATGAACTACACAGGTTAAATTTGCTCAGGCAAAAGAAGGATATCAACAAAAGTCTTACAGCATCACAACATAGGTTCAACCATTAAGCTAGAAAGTATTGGACAAGGAGACCAAGTGTATCACAACTTCTAAGAAATTTCTGTGTGTATATGCTAAAGGTCTTTAATGTTCATGAAATAATGAATACTAAATGGAGAAAGAATTTTTTCTCCAGACCAGAACAAAGCACCTCTCTTTAAGAAATGAGGTGTAAGACTTGCAGGTCTCCTCAGCATTTCCTTGCAGCAAAAATACTCTGCTTAGTTCAGCAGTCTGGCTTCAAGGATGATTTCAGATCTGTATCTCTCCTCAAGCACTACTAATAGTGCTTGGACACTGAAAAAATGAGTATGTGCTCTACTACATGGCAAAATGTATGAAAGAATAAGAAGTGACCACATCAGGCATTTTAAGATGCCTCCAATCTCAAATATTTTATTATCTAATGGAAAATGAATGATGAACTGGAGTCCAAGAGTTTCATATCAGTTCCATGCAACATCCTCATCACCAAATAAGAAAAAAATTACATCTCTGACTGGCTGTTCTGCTTTCCAGTATCTTAAATATACATCTAAATAATGAGTCAAACATGTTTGTTTTTCTTAGAAAGAAAGCAAGGACTTAGAAGGTTAGTATTTTTTCAGAACTGCGTAATCACCAGTTAAAAAAAAATACATGGAGTGATTTAATGGTTTTAGTAGTAATGGTAGAGTATTTTTTTCTGTAGCAGTACTCTCCAGAGTGGTGAATCATCATGGAGTAGAGTAAAAGTGAATTCATCTTCTAATTCTGATAAAAATAACATTGCATACATTTTAAACATAAAATGCTTTCATTTGGAGCAGATGCTCCAGAAAGGCAGCCTTTATTCTAACAGATATCCCTAAAGTACCACTGTGAGGGTTTTGCCTTTTTTAAAATTGAAAATGCTGGATTGACATTCATGGAAAACAAGATTCTTTACTCAGCCATTAAACATACAGATGTCCTGTGGATATATCAGAGGTTTATCCTCAAATGATTCAGATTGAAACTAACACTTGTGTAACACAGTTATGTCTTTACATTTTAGTTTTAAGCTGCCATCTGTGTTGACCTTGGTGGGCTACTAGGTCTCCACACAGCCACTCTCAGCCACCCAACTGTTTTCTCACCACCCTTCTTCATCAGTACAGCGGGAGAAAATAAAACAAAAAAACTCATGGGTCAAGACAAAACCAGGAGCATGAGTGGTGCAGGGGGGTGGGGAATGGGAACGGTGAACAGTTTATAACGGATCCTTGTTGCCACTCTGTCCTCTTCCTGAAGGTGTCAAGTTCAGTAACTGCACAGGAACTGTAATAAATTATTTTTCATTAAATAATGTTAACATGATAATCTTAACCCAAAATGTGGGGATTTTTTTCTGTTTTGAGGTAAACTAGACTCCCATAAATCCATATTCTTCCTCAACTTCAGCAAGGCTTTTGAAACTTTCTCTGACAACATCTTGGTAAGTAAGTTTAGGAAGCGTGGGTTAGACAGAGAGATGGACTGAGAACTGGCTGGATGGCAGAACTCAGAGGGTTGTTATCAGTGGTGTAGATTCTAACTGGCAGTCTGTGGCAAGAAGTATTCCCTTAGGGTCAGTACTCTGCCCTGTCTTGTTCAACATATTCATCAGCAACCTGGATGAGGGAACAGAGTGTACTCTCAGCAAGTCTGCTGATGATACAAAAGTGGAAGGAGTGGCTGATATGCCAGAAGGCTGTGTTGCCATTCTGGAAGACCTGGACAGGCTGGATAGCAGAGCAGAAAGAATCATAATGAAGTTCAACGAAAGCAAATATAGGGTTCTGCACCTTGGGAGGAATAATTCCCTGCACCAACAGAGGTTAGAGGTTGACCTACTGGAAAACAACTCTGTAGAAAAGGACCTGGGAGTCCTTGTAGACAGCAAGTTGGTGATAAGCTGGTAGTTCTCCTTCACGGCCAAGAAGGCCAATGGTGTCCTAGACTACATTAAGTAGAGTGTAGCAAGCTGGTCAAGGAAGTATATCCTCCCCCTCTACTCCACCTTAGTGAGGCCCCATCTGCATATTGTGTCCAGTTCTGGGTCCACAGTTCAAGAAAGAAAACGAACTACTGGAGAGAGTGCAGGGGAAGCCCACAAAGTGGAGCATCTCTCTGAAGAGAAGAGGCTGAGTGAGCTCAGTCTGTTCAGCCTGGAGAAGATTCAGGGGGTATCTTTTCAATATTTATAAGTATCTAAGGGCAGGTGTAAAGAGGATGGGGCCAGATTCTTCAGTGATGCCNGGTTGACCTACTGGAAAACAACTCCGTAGAAAAGGACCTGGGGGTCCTTGTAGACAACAGGTTGGTGATAAACCAGTAGTTCTCCTTCATGGCCAAGAAGGCCAATGGTGTCCTAGACTACATTAAGTAGAGTGTAGCAAACTGGTCAAGGAAGTATATTCTCCCCCTCTACTCCACCTTAGTGAGGCCCCATCTGGAGTATTGTGTCCAGTTCTGGGCTCCACAGTTCAATAAAGAAAAGGAACTACTGGAGAGAGTGCAGGGGAAGACCACAAAGTGGAGCATCTCTCTGAAGAGAAGAGGCTGAGTGAGCTCAGTCTGTTCAGCCTGGAGAAGATTCAGGGGGTATCTTTTCAATATTTATAAGTATCTAAGGGCAGGTGTAAAGAGGATGGGGCCAGATTCTTCAGTGATGCCCAGGGAGAGGACAAGGGGAAATGGGTACAAACTGTACACAGGAAGTTCCACCTCAATGTGAGGTAAAACTTCTTTACTTTGAGGGAGCACTGGTACAGGCTGCCTAGGGAGGCTGTGGAGTCTCCTTCTATGGAGATATTGAAAACCTGTCTGGATACGTCCTTGTATAACTTGTAGGTGAACCTGGTGTATTGGGGAGCTAGACTAGATGATCTCCAGAAGACACTTCCAACCCCTAACATTCTGTGACTCTCTGATTCTGTGATCATATCAGTGCATTATTTTTAAAAGGATTTATTAAATTTGCTGTGAAAAAAAAACAAGCTGGCAATGTCTCAGTAAAGTTAGAATGTATGTGGTAATCCATACAGTATTTGGGATTTTTAAAGTAGCTTTTGTTGGGTAATTGAAATGTTTATATTAATTTCATTTAGTCATACCTATTAATGACTTCTCATTTAACATTTCATATCAAAAGATTTGAACTCTTCAGCTAAAGGTAGCAAGTCAGAGTTCTTTTCTTAAAAAAATGCTCATCTTGAAAACAAAAAAGATGTATTCTAAGATCAAACTATTGTTTGATGTACTTTTAAAGCTTTAACCACTCATGGCAAGACTGTCAACATTAATTAAACATTTCTAGGTTAACAAATAGATCTGGGTAACTTTAATGTATATTATTTGATTTATTATGTCAAAGAGATCAGAGACTATTCAAGGAGCTTCTAGTACAGAAGAGACCAAGAAGGATTTGCACCTAACTTTAAGTACTGGTATTTAATTTTAAAAATTTTTATTATTCAATGTGACATAAAATTTTGCTAGATGTTTCACATTTTCCATTGCATTTCCATGTAAAATTATTGCTTATTTTTACTTCATTACTCAAGAATATTATTATTGATATTGAGCAAATCTATTTTAGTACAGAATAAGAAATTTTATGTGTATATTGACAATAATTGTGCCATTTATTTTTTGCATAGTTTATTTTTTTTACCTTTATTTCTTGGATCTTTTCTAGCTACCAGCAGAAAATTTCTGCACATAAAGTGTAGCCTGTACAAAAGAATCGTTTTCTTTAGAAACAGGCATAGCTATCACTAACACTCATCAGATATTCAAATCTTAACAGCACAGCTAGAGCCATATACAGTCCATTTTTATAGACCTATCTTGACTTTAGCGGGCTTTGGACCAGGCTTAAATGTCTGTGCTTTTGCATCTCCATTTTCCTCAAGCACGAAAGTCCTCACTTGCAGGAAACCCATCTGGTTCTGGCTAGGGGAGGTCAGAATATGAGGAGCCCAGACCAGTGCAGAAATGTCTGAAGCCCTGAGGCAGAGCTGCATAGCTCTACCAGTCTCTCATTTGAAGAAATTAAAGCAGAACTAGGCAGTAGCTGAGCAGTGATTAGAAAGAAGTACAGCTGCATCTTCTCTTACTCTTAAGGATCACAAAAAGAAACATTCATTTAAATTGTATGTAGAAAAATGTGCTGAAGGTTATTTTAAAGTTCTTGTGTCAAAAATATATCTGCACATTTTGCAAGTATGTATAAAGTCCTATTTTTAAATAAAAATGTGGACATCTCTAACACTGACAAACCTTGTGCTGTAGTCACTAAATGTCCTACTAGGTTGTCAAAACAAATCATACGGAACTTGTTGCTTCAGAGTTTTGTTAACAACTGAATTCGTGCTCAACCAAAGATCTTTAAAGCTTTGAAGGCTGCTTTAGCACTCTTTTAGGGAAAGCTCTGTGTTTTATGCATCTGTTTTGAAATCACAGAAAGTAAAGAACATACCATAACACTTAAAAGATGTATACAAAATTATTACATCATAAACTAAAAGATATTTTTTAAAAAGAGTCAAAGGTACTTAATGCAGGAAAAGCTTCCAGATAGTCACCCAGTGAGACAGAATTGTGATATTTATGAATAGCATTAATACTAGTCATATTACAGTATGTCTATGGAAGATATGTGATCATCTGTCTCATTAATTAATAAATTCCATACAAACACATATCACTCAAAAAGGATAAAATAATATCTTATCAGGAAGAAGCAGAAAAAGGAGCACAAAATGGGAAAGAGAGAAAGAGAGAAAATGTAAGAGTCTAATAATAGCCTCATTTATCAAAGAGGAATTGAAAGTGTAATAATATGAAGTAATTTGCTCAAGGTCACACATATCTGGGAAAGTATTTTAAATCTCCCTAGCACTAGCTCCATGAATTTTCTAGAATCAAAATTCATTTGAATTGGAACCCTTCCCATTAAAGTTTCACCTCTGATTTTCTTTTTTCACGGTATCTTTCCTCTCTCTTTCTGTATGTTGACTTTCAGGAAATTTTTTTCCTTATTTTCTGTCCCTTTTTTATGGGTTGAGAAGAACAAACAGGGAGATATCTTCTCTGACTCTTTCCCAAGTCAGTTTCAATCACAGTTCTTCAAACCAAGAAACTGAAGGCTCAAAGACTGCAAGAAGTGATGACACAGTTTAGCTACTCTCACCCACCTGTCTGGAGCACAATCTTTCCCTGTGTTCTGTCTGGTTTAGTATAGTTTTGAATGGCTTCCAATACATGTCTAGCCAAAAAGTTCAACTTAATAAAAAAATTGTGAATCAAAACCAAAACAAAATCAAAACCTTGTTCACTTCCTCATGAAGCAAACGGAAGAGCAAATGTAATTTTATTACTTTTTTAATGTGAGCTGCACTTCTCTGATGAATGCTGTTTTGATAAATAGACTCTTCAATGTAAAATGGTAAAATTCCATAGCCTTACACATGCAGAAATTCTTTTACTCTTGAGGATAGGTCTCTGTTACTTTGTAAATGGAAGAAAAGTCAGGTGATAACAAAGATGTAAACAGAAACTAGGTACCTAAACCTATACATTTCAATGTCTACTTGTGTCACTGAAGTGGAAGCATATTATAATAAATCAGGCTGTACAGTTACTATTACTAATTTTTTCCAAGTTAAAAATCCTGAAAAACTTAACATCTGCCCAATTTCTACTGAAAAACAAAACTTACGAAATAATACAAAAAATAAAATGCAGTTGAGGCAGAAGTGTTTTCCTAGAATGTTTTTGATGAAAGGTTGTGAAGTGCCTTTAAAGAAACCTGACAGGTTGAAGTATCTATTTGTACAATGAAAACCTGAACTTCAGTTTCCCTCCATGCATGAAAGACTGTAAACGTACATTTCGCATCCTCATGACAGTCACTTAAGCACTAAACTGGAGGCTGTCAGTTGGGTAGAAGGAAAGGTAGTAACACTTTCCTTCTCTCTAAAGAACCTGTTGTATTTGCAGAATATGTCACATTTATTGAGCCAGGAAAAGAAAAGAAATGTAAAAATGCCCTTTTTAACTTAGAGTTCTGACATTTAAGCAGAGATGAAACCCCTCAATTTCCCATTCCTTCCCCAGTAATTTATTGTATTAATTTGATTTTCCCGTGAACCTTAATATAAACAAATGTCAACAAGAAATAAACGCCAACCATTTCCTTTAGTCCCCTTCCCCAAAACACCCTAATGGCTTTTGAATGTTCTTTTCTTAGTCAGTCAATTTAAAAGGATTTACTGCTCAATAGCCCATCTTAAGTAGGAGGAGAGTAAAGTGTGTTAGAATTATAAAAACCTCCTGAATTCAGACATATGGCACTTCTACAAAGAGAGCAAATAAGTGTGTGAATTCAGGAAAACTTATGTAGGTGAAATAACTAATTTAGTAAGTTAATTCACTTCAAATTATGCATCCACATTCACTAGATAATTTATCATTTCCTATAAAGTTTGTCAGCACTGTGAAGAAAGTAATCATCCTTCTCGTAATTTGGCCTTTGTAACTTCTAAATCTGAGTCCAGAGCAGAAATATTTACAATACATTAATTCAAATTCTAATATAAAACTTCAATCTTTTTTTTCTACTTTATTCAATCATCCAGCAATTATTAAAACAGAATGGCCTCTGGGTTTTTGAGATACTTGCAGTGAAAGTGCAGTTAATGACAATTATTTCAGTAATAAACATAATCCATATAAATTTAACTTTTTTTAATCCATGTGAATGTGAAGTCATGTTATCGTGCAGATTCAGAGTTTTATTTTTATTTAGATTCCTTTTTTTTTGAAATATGTGTTACTTAGGTGCAGCCAGTGTGAAAAACTCGGGAAAAGTACACTTTTTCATGTAATTTCCTTTTTACTCTATTCTATTTTTTATTTTAGGTTGAACACTAATCATACAAGGAAGCTTTTGATAGTAAATTTGCTGAATATTCCAAAACATTGAATATAACAATTTTTGAAGCTTATAAAATTTAAAAGGTGCTTTTATATAAATGAAGTGGTATATGTATTAAATTAATGCCATATGATGCCTATTTATGTAAAAGCTAGAACTGTAAATTTCAAGTACTGTGGTATAACTTTTGTTAAAGTCCATTATGTCTATAGCAAATCNGAGGTCCTGAGGGGCATGGTTTAGTGTTTGATAGGAATGGTTGGACAGGTTGATCCAGTGGGTCTTTTCCATCCTGGTGATTCTATGATTATTGTGCCTGTATTTGCAAACTCCAATTAATAAATTCATTCCATAACTAACAGTATTTATTTCTAAACAAGAATGAACATTGCAGTGTTTTTTAGGGGGAAAAATGCATTGCTGTCTATATATTAATAAGGTGGGAGATGTAATTAGATTATTTTGTATATGCAGAATAAGAAAAGCATTTCCTTCTTAATGCAGGCATTTATGTCTTAACACAGATAACTCTGTTGATGTTGAGAGTTTTCTGTAAGATATAGTGGTTTAGAAAAATCTTAGGCATGCATTTGACAACACTTTTCTGAAATTATGTAAATGATTTGAAAAAACGTATTTATAATGTTTCTGAAATAATTGAACAATAGTTTCCACATTATTGATTCAAGAGGCAGATTGTGGCTGCACAGGCAGAACAGCAGCAACATGTAAGCTAAGTTGCAAATCAGAACATATCACTGACAAACAGGTGAGATCATAACATATATTCCTGTATTTTCTGGGAAAATATTTGTTCTGACTGTGTTGGGAAATATATTGACTAGAATATCTTGTTACAGAGGTTTTGATTATGCAAAGGACAAAACATACAAGCAGAGAGAAAATGCTAGATGGAGTTTATGATTTATGCTAATTTTATTTTGTTTTAAATTGTAATGGCGATATAATGTTGTTTTAAAAGAGTATGATGTCCAAAAAGATAGTAGTCTTTCAAGTCCTGGTGTGGGAAGAAATATTTATTCACAGAATCACAGAATCACAGATCACAGTCTTATTCCATAAGACTACATTATCTCGTTATTTATTTTCTTTTTTACCCCCCCTTTTTTTTCTTCTTCTTTACCCCTCTCCCTTCCCCCTCCCCCTTTAACTTAGATTTAGTAACAAATGTATTCAATGTAGAGACTAAAACACAACCTATCCCAACAAATCAAGGTGATTAAAAGTTCATGGTAGTACTAAGGTTAAATTCAAGCCATTCAGCCCATTGCTTAGAGCAACAATCTAAAGATGAACTGCCCATTCCTGCTTCGCTTCAATTGTTTCCTGCTTTCTCCACAACAGCCTGGATGACATATTGATCTGCTTGTCTTTGCAGCATCCTTTCTTTCATCTGTCTAAGGACAATTAACATATTTACTCTTCACAGTTCTGTCTTCAGCCTAAATTAGTCCAAGTCATTCAATTTTTCCTTCTGGACATCTATAGGTTCTCTGCAATTATTCCTCATTTTTCTTGAAGAATGGTGTAAATTTCATGAGTTTTGTCATGAATACTTCATAACACAATGATGATCTTCCCCATATTTGCTACTGAAGTTTTTCTATGGGCAGAAAATTATTCAAAATTCATTTTAACAGAGAAAAATGGTGTCTGTAATGAGTAATCTAATAGTGAAGATATTTAGGCTTCAGAGCTGTACAGGCTTACTTAACAGTTAGGATTCAGTCAAGCAATTCATGTAGTAGAGGCTAAGGAGATACTTCATGTTTAAGTAGGCACCTACATTTGACCAGCTGACTAGCCTCTGGGCCCCACGGATTTTGTTATGTAGATTTTCAATGAACATGAGGGGTGGTTAGACAGAAAATTGCATTTAGATATTTAAAAATGTGTCTCTCTAGTCTAAAGATGAATCCATCTTCAGTGAATGTAAAACCTAATAGTATGAAAATTATTCATTCTAGTGGAAGTAACTAGTGGAAGTTAGACAAAGTAGATAAAGGAGCAGCATCCTTTTAAGTTTATTTTTTTAGAACATATCGTGGCCACAATTCAGCAAGAGTTTTTGATATTTCAATACTCTTTACATAACAGAAAATTGAAGTACAAAACATACATATGATTACTGAAGATTCAGTTACAGGGATTAATTGCAATATTTCTTTTCTTAGCAACATCAGTCCTAAGTGAATATACTATAAATATTACTCTGTATGCATGATGATGTCTGTATTTCTAGTGCGAGTTTGTTTCCCTAGTCTGAAATATTTTCCATGCTGCTAGTAGGTCAATTTTTTGTTGGGATTATATATATGATTACTGCAGAATTTTGTACTTGCTTTTTCCAAGTACACGCTTTCTTTCAAACATGAGGAAAACAGTTTTAAGGTAGCTCCACTGTCAGTATGTTACAACCTGTTCAGAAATGAGTATATTTGGAAATTATCTCCTCCAGATGAGGAATTTATTTTGTCAGTTGAAACAGTTGGACAAAAATCATTGTGGAGATAAATTTCTAAGCACCGGGTGTATTTTTTATAAAAATTCCATGTTATCAGTAACAGGTTTATCTTGTACATGCATATAGAGTTTCTTTACATTTATTATCTACATGTGTTATCATTCATCTATGTTCTTATTTGTTCTTACTTTCAATTAACCTGATCTACATAAAAAGATAAAAATACATCTTATTATAATTTTTTCTTTTGTATAAAATGACTATTTTATTTCTATAATGTGTAAATTCTTGTATCTGATAAAGACTGGAAAAAGAAGCTTAGAATCTTGTTAGGTGTGGGAGAAGCAAAAATAACAAAAGATTTGAAGCGTGAAAGCCTATAGATTAAATAGAATTACATAACATAGTAAAATATCTCAAACCGCTTTTCAAAATTACACATTCCCTGTCTACTGAAGCACAGACAGTGCAATGTCCCTCTATCATGCCCTGCAGCTCACCTTCAGCCACTGAAGCAAGAACTTTTCTGTTCTTTGCTCTGAGTCTCTAGTCTTTCCTCTATTTTCAGTTAAGGTAGAGGTTCAGACAATTTACTAGAAATGTACAAAGCTTCAGGTGTAAATTATTATATGATGATTTGCCCATGAATCAGTCACAGCTTTGAGAGCAGGTGCATATGCCATTTGGTATATATTTTTTTTAATTCCAGCTTTGACTGGTTCACTCTCGCTCATCTGCCTTTGGCCAGGAACTGTTCTGAAGAGAAAGTAATGTGATCCTACATAACAAGGGGAAAAAATGATTTCTTTTACACTTTCCCTGCCCAGTTTTATTCCCCTTATTTATGTATGTGGTTTTACTCTTTCATTTTGCCTGAATTAAACAAGGTGGTTACAGCATTGTAAGTATAAATGTGTGATTTGCCCTTTTATGCAAATATGACAGATTACATTCATTGCTTGGGTAATTGGGATAATAATATGCAAAAACCAGCAAATAGTACACCTTTACTAATAAACACATATGTTCTAATAATTTATTTTTAAATGATCCTTGTATGGATAATTAATTTAAATACATGGACACAGGTTCTAGACCTTTTTGGTAGCATTGTTACTTTTCTAGTTTGTGTGTCACAGGGTTTTTTTTCCATGACCATATATGTGTATATATATATTTTTAATAGGAAATTCTATATTTTCTATTCTCCATTTTTTATAATGCTTAAACTAGACTCAGATGTTGCCTGTTATGTGCTGTACAACAGCTACATGAAATGTGTTTAGTTTATGGAGAGACTGAAGAGAAAATAGAAGGCATTAGTACATTTGTAACTATAAAAGCTTGGAGGTATATACATATACATACATTCCTTCTCTTCAAAGCTAAAGTCAGTCTGGGAGGAGGATATTAAGACATGTAAAGAGTAACATAAAGCTGTAATATAAAGTATTGGGTTTCATTATCCTTAAGAAAAGAATCTTGTGAGTTAAAACAAGCTCCATAATGTAGCTGAGATTTATACATTGAGCTAATGTTAACTGTTTAACTCAGATTATAATTATGAGGTAATAAATGCTTTATTATATTTAAGAAAGGTGTTTTGCCTGAATTTAATTTGTAAAAGTTGCAAATATTATATTCAATATTTAAAAATTTTGGTTCAGCACATTAAGTACTGTATTTATAAAGAAAAACAAACCCCAAATGATACAAAATATCAGTCTTCCAAAATGCTTTCTGTTTGGGAAAGAAATCTCCTGAACATCAGAGTCTCAATTCTTTGTTTCTAGGTCATTGTGCAGTCACACAAATTGGATGAAAAATATTTGTTTAAATTATTTTGTACTCTGTGTACATACACAAAAATAATCACACTTGATGTAAAGCTGTACAGAATTAAGCCAAAGACTCACTCAGATTTTCATAAACAGCTTGTTTTCCTCTGTTTGTACTAAAACAATGAGAGGCAAATGCAGACTTAATAAAGATATTCATACTAAGTATTTTACAATTATAGTTAATAAGCATGGCAAATAGAAATGGTTTGAGCAACTAGTCAATTCTGTATATAATCAGTATAGAAATGACTATTTATAAAGATAAAGAAGGAGAAGGAAGTCTAGAAGATCTGATTCATTAATAGGAAGCAATAAAAATAAGGTGGAAGAGTGCAGTTCATAGATATTTTAAGGCTAGTACTTTATTTTTTCTTTAAATATAAATAACAATAGAATACATTTGATTAATAAATCTGGAAGCTAGTGACTTAATTACTAATCAGAAGTATTAAATTAGCTAAATGGAGGAAACAAATAAATGCAAATGATCACAAATCCATAGAAAACCTTTTTACCTCCTAACAACACACCTTCAATCTTCCCCCTCCAAATCCTATAAATGTTATATTAATAGACTATCAGGACAATTCTGTTTTCCAGGAAAGAATATCTACAAATGAGATCTGAGGGAGTGGAAATGAATTCCCTTTGCAAGACATCTTCTGTGAACTTGGAATAGTCCTAACAACTCTCTGGGAGAGTTCCCACACATAGAGCTTTAGGTAGCTATGATAAAAGTGTCTACATCACCTGGTGACCCATTATATTTAATTATATTCTATAGAGAAAATTTCTTCTTTAAAGTAGATTAGTCTGATTTACTTAAAATGTCTATGTTATGAAGAGATAAAACATCTCTCTGTTAATCATAAAAAGAACCTGGGATGAATCCCAGGATGGAGAGAAATTGCAGACTTATAGAGCCATGAAAAAAGAAACCTGAAGCTAAATACAAGAGAAAGCGGTGTCCTGAGGTCAAACCTGCTTTTGCTCTTCTACAAATAAATTTAATGTAAGGACACAGGGTTAAGACTGGGATTTTTTTATGCTGCTGTTGCAAAAGACACAAATGTGATAATCCATAAGCAAACCACAGAATGTATAAATACACTACACAGTGAGGAAAAGTATTACTAAAGGCATAATTGAGAAAGAATTAACAAATTGATCACTTTATTTTTCCACTTTGAATTTGTAGTTCCAGCAATATGCAATATGCAATGATACTTTAACCTGGAACTGCTGAACTTAGTTTCAGTTATCAAAAATAACTTTGAAGTTCTTCACATCTTGAATTACACTCATCTATTTTGTTTTTACAAAACTGATGTCAATATAGGTTTCATGTTCAACACAAAAACAATGTATTCTCTCTTTCTTTGATTTCTGTTTTCCATTAAAATATTAAAAGTGTTAATTCTTTTCCATTGTAAAAAGACAGCGAAGATTAGTCTCTATTTCCAGTGCAGCACAAAAGTTTATTTCAACACTGCACTCCTCCCCATGGTTTGTAATATAGGTAGATTTACCCATAAAAAGAAACCCCACTGTTACATAGCCAAAATGGCAAAAAGATTCCTAGCTTCCTTCTGAGGAATAAGTCAGTGTTCTGACACTGAAATTTATATTCTTTGAAAACTAATAGCAATATTTACAGGAAGCAAAGGAAACTCATGTACTGGATTCATTCAGTTTACATGGCACCTCAGGACTCATCTAAAGGAAGAAATTTATTCTATTTTGTGAAACCGATAACAGGAAATCACTAATGTTCTGAAGATCTATTAAGGTAGTGTATGACCTTGAAGAGAACAAGACATTGAGTAAAAAAAAAAGGTGTCAGTAAATAAAAGACAGGTGCTGAGCAGTAAGCTGATGACAACAGGAGATATTATCTTGATAGAAATACTAACATGTTCATATCTCACAAACTTTGCTTATTTGTCCACAATTAATTACTCTTTGAATAGTTTAATTGTGTCAGTGTGGGATGAAGCAGAGCCTTTCTTTCTGACTTTTCAGTCTGATAGTTATCACCAGAGTAATGGGCCTTTGGTGTGCGGACAGGTTATTGCTCACACCTATCCCTATGTAAATTAGGGGAATCCCAGAGTTGCAGGAGAGAAGGGTCAAGCTTGCTGGGAGGTGCAGACATGCACATCACACTCAGTATAAAAGCTTAGACATCATAAGGGTCATGTTCTTCAAAGGCTGATGTTCACAGAGGATATCACCTGTCTGCCCCTGAACCTACCCACATGTTCCTGAATCCAGTGTCTGGAGACAGTCTCAGAGTTCAGCTCCTACCTGCTGCTAAATCTAGTCTGGGAGCTACCCTGCACCTGTCCTGCAATGTCAACAGGAACATATGGTTATTGAAGGCATTTGAATAGGTTTCGTATATTCGTATCTATTTCATTATTTTCTTATTAAATGTCTTGTGATACTTTTATTAATTTTATTCTAATTATATTTATTTACATTTTATTTATTTTATTTACTCATATTATTTTAATTTATTGGGGTTTTTTATTATTTTATTGTTATTTGGTATTTTTGCATCAAAGCTGTTTTAGTGTTAGTCTCCAACCCACAAGTTTCTTTCTCTCTCATTTCCATTTTCTCTTTGCTGTGTGGAGGGGGACTGGGGCTAAAAGTTGCCCAGTTTTAGCTACTGACCTGGCTGATGTGGTGTTGTAAACTGCTCACCAATAAGACAATAGTGTGTCTTCACACATCATTACATCCTTCACAATGCTTATTTTAAATCAATAAACAGAATTTTCCTTGTTAACTATACACACAGAAAGGAGCACAGAGAACTAATGACAGATGGACGAGGGTAAAGATATCTGGCAGGCTACTGTCAAGCCCATCACAGAAGCCATCAAAAGCCCATCTCCATAAGGTGAAAGAAGCACAGGGTCACAAAGGCCAACTGGAACCCAAATTAAGGGCTCAGAGGAAGGCCTGTCCCAGAAGTCCCTCCAGGCAAATGACTAGACTTTAAACCTATCTGGAAGAGACAAGGTCACAAGTTGTCCAGAGTTTTTTTGGGATGAAGGAATTTCACCACATAGATATATGAGACACACTATTGGACATAGACAAGGAGCATTTTGGGATTGCATGAGACATGCTAGGGAATGCTTGGGGGAAGAAACTAGTGCTGACTGAATGCAGAGTGTACCTTTTGTGTTGGTCCTGTGTGTGTATGTATGTATATGCATTCTGGAGAAAAGGAGGTTGAGGGGAGACCTCATTGCTCTCTATAACTACCTAAAAGGAAGTTGTGGAGAGGAGGGAGCTTGCCTTTTCTCCCAAATGACTCAGGACAACACAAGAGGGAATGGCCTCAAGCTCTGCCAGGGGAGGTTTAGCCTGAATATTAGGAAAAAAATTTTCACTGAAAGGGTCATTGGGCACTGGAACAGGCTGCCCAGGGAGGTGATTGAGTCATCTTTCCTGGAGGTGTTTAAGGCATGGGTGGATGAGGGGCATTGTTTAGTGATTCATAGGAATGGTTGGACTTAATGATCTGGTGGGTCTTTTTCAACCTGGTGTTTCTATGATTCTATGTGTATGTGTTGTATGTATGCATTTTTTGTGTACCTATGCTAACTCGGAATCTGCTCAGTCTTGCCACTACTTGACCTGGTGTCATGAATCTGTGGCAATCTCACACACGTTGGGCTGCTAAATTCATGTCCTATTCCCCCAGATCCCTGCATTCCTAATAATGCTTACATGAATTTCTATCCATTTATTCCTCTTCTACTAGAAGGTGCTAATAATAGTAATATAAAATAAGGAACTTTTCTTTAAACAGTTATCTCTAAGTTTTGCCTGGGAAATAAAACATGGCAACTGATAGAGTTATAGAGTAATATTATTTATTGACCATATCATTGTGTACAAATTTAAAGTAACTAGAAGAACTGGTAGATTTGAGCATTTAATCTCCTATCCTTTATCTGGTAACATTGCTTAGGCCATAAAGCAAATTCTTCAGAGTGAGAAAGAAGCAGGGAAAGGAAGACCCTTGTCTGTTCAGTGGCCTGTATGACAACTTACTTCCTTCAAAGTATAAATATTTAAATCGACCAAAAAATCAGACACTTAGGCATCACAAATAAAAGTGACAGGCTTAATATTTTTTTTGAGGCATAATTGCAAATGGGCTTTCAGATGTGACCTGAAGAATGGAGGTGATAACTGTTGTATAGATATGGCAAGTTTAAAAAGACATCAAGGATAAAACAGTGCATGGATGTCTGTGTATATACAAATGATTACTTCTGCATCTTTTGCACATTTTATGCACACAAGTTTCTTTAAATGCACTGTTCACTTGTTTACATTCAGAGAGAACGTTGTTGTAATAACACTTACTGTGAAAGAGAAAGTCATGTCCATCTATTTGTTTACAAGATGAATCCTAAGCTGTAGAGGTAACTTACAGTACTAAATGCTATCTTCTTAATCAGTATTGCTGTTCTGCAGTCATTACAAAGAAATTGTAGTGTGGAATAATACATAGAAGACATCTGCAAAAAAAGATGTGTTTTAAACGATTTTATGAATACATGCCTTGCGGTTAGATACAACTGTAGAATTGTGTTTGAATGAAACCCGAGGTGACAGTTGAGGGAGCACACTAATTTAATAACAGTTGATGAATTAAGGAACTGTATTACTTTTTTAAAACACTTAGGAAGTCTCCTTTCAATCCCCTTGGTTGCCTGGTTGATTCTTCTGGACAGCATGTCAAAAAGATTTGGAAACACACAGTCTATACAAACCACTGTGTCTGGTTTAGCCTCTTTTTAAATTTCTAAAGAGACTTACATCAAAGCTTTATATTTCCATTCGAATAAGTACACTCTATATGAGAGTTTTCCTTTTGGGACAAAATAGTGCTGATTATCATAATATTTCTTTTGAACTGAATACATAACCTTTAGCATCTATCACTTCTAAATATGTTTACTTTCAAAAAAGAAGAATATGATAAACAACTCCTTTATATTTCTGAATAACACAAAGCCAGTAAACTTCCAGGAAAAAACTTGTAATGTGGTGGCCAAATATCTAATAACTAAAGCCAAACACCACTAACTTTATAAACTCAGTATCAGCTAAATGCATATTGAAAAACTATTTGAACATGACTGGTTTTGTTTCTAAAATTTTTTCAAAGCAATCAGAGAATTACTATGATCGAAGTAAAAAAAAACTTGCATACATACCCAAAAGATAATTCCTACTACTTAAAATGATCTCAAAAAAAGTTACTTTTTAAATGGGTTTAGACATGAGTTACCCTTGATATTTCCATTTCTAGAATATATTATTTCAATGAATACTTCATGAAGCACAAATAAACATAATGCCTGATCTGATAAGAAATCAGCACTCCTCTGAATAGTGGCAAGTAAAAGGATTGTCATTATATATAAAAACACAGAACATATGAAACTATTGTTTTATAATTAAAGATGAGACAGTAATTACATGCAAACAAATATATTTCTATGCAGCATAAGTTCTAGATCTGACTTTTCATTTGTCAGGGGACACTGAGGCTTAAAATAACTGGCTACTACTAAACAGTATGAATGACACCCTAGTTTAACAACTCCACAAAAGGCTAACTGTAAATGGAGTACAATACATCTGCTAATTAATTTTCTCACTTATTTTGGAAGTGATTGAAAGAGCCAACAATTTCCTGAGTGGTGGATAAAGTCTTCTCCCATGAGAAAGACATGAATTCTCTTCTCCTGTGATAACAGTAATCACATGCTATGCAGATATAATACTCAACCCATGATAAAGTATGTTCCTGTCCAGATTTTAGAATTTATATTACATTAGATAAATACATTTAGTCACAATGATTATAAGAAAAAAAACGGACTTATCTTTTTTCCTCTGGTCTTTCATGTCTTAAAATGCATTTATTATAATAGTTATACAGCTATAATGGTTAGCTACATAAAACCCAAATTTTCTTAGAATCCCAGAGCTGAAGTGAAGCTCCCACTCAAAGAATCATAGAATCATAGAATTCCCAGGTTGGAAAAGACCCATCGGATCTTCGAATCCAACCATTCCTTCCAATCACCAAACCATGCCCCTCAGCACCTCATCCATCTGTGCCTTAAACACCTCCAGGGAAGGTGACTCAACCACCTCCCTGAGTAGCCTGTTCCAGTGCTCAATGACCCTTTCCGTGAAAAATTTTCTTCCTAATGTGCAGCCTAAACCTCCCCTGGCAGAGCTTGAGACCACTTCCAATGCCATTGTGTTAATTGTATTCATATTCTTGACAGATGTTAGTCCAGCTTCATTTCAGGACACTCATAACAGAGATTTAACTACCCCTTCAACGGTGCATTTAAATGTTCTGCTACCATTATAATAAAGTTCTATGTGTTTTTTATTATGAACATCTAACCTAATTTTCTTCCATTAAATTTTAAGACCGTTATTATTTTCCTGTCTTAGAAAATTATTCCTTTCTTCTTTTCAACATACTTCTACACATTAAAAAAGAATGTCACCTTGTTCCTTTGATAGTTTTCTTTCATTAGGACAAACAGACCCATTTAATACAACCTTTTCACAGAAGTTATATTTTCTAGACACTGATTATCTTTTTTTATGTCCTCTGATCTTTCCTTAAGTTTACTAAATTACTCTTAAAGTATGGTGCAAACCCATGACAATAGCTATATAGCTGCAGCCTTTCTGGTTTTGAATAAAATGGAAGTATTACTGGCTGTTGCACACTCATTTTCTTTGCAAAACTAGTCTTCTTTAATCACAGTCAGCTCATGTATCACTATGAAAATGTCAATTTTTTCAAAATTGTTATCAATTAAATATTTTTCTGCTGATATTTGGATATCTTAATGTTCTGCCTCAACCAAAAAACCTGATACTTTATCAAGGGATTCAATTTTATTTTCTTTGTATAGAATCTGTATATATGCATACGTGCTTCTCCCTGCATATAGATGCATATAAAATATAGATGCATGTGTATATATTTCAGAAAATGGTCTTTTTCCATTAATTTCTGTTTCTTCTAAACATCTTGTTAGTTTTCTATCAGATAAGCGAATAAACAACAAAACCACATTCTTAATTGTTATTACAGAATAAGTATGATCACATTCAAATAAATGGTTCAGCACAATACAGCTACTGTGTCCTCCTGTAACTTAAATGAAAAAAGGCTTGTTATTTAGGCCTTTTTCTGAAGAATCCAGATTCTGTCAAGGAGCATGAACCTCATTCTCTTTCATGTCTACAGAGGACCAGTTATACAAATAGCATGTTATGTGCCAGGGCAAATAGTAATATACAGATTTTAAGCAATGGAAGAGTAAAGTTGGAAATTACTGAATTTTGACTGAAATAAATAAGGAATCACATCCTACAGTTAAAGTATTTAATTTTCAATCTGCAAGTGTACCTTTATGTAATACCTTATGACTAGGGAAGACCATAAGGGTACATTATGTTCATTGATATTCTTCAGCTGACACAGCTCTGGAAGAGCATGTTAAATTCTTATTAGAACTATGATTTAAAACCTTATAATGGGACATTTTCAATAATAAAGGAAAATATCATTTGCCTGTCAGATCACACAGTAAGCTAACAAGACTGGCAGGTAAAAAGTGTGGGGGTTTTTAATTTTTTTTTCTTTCTATTTTTTATAAGCTTAAGAAAATCTCTCTGGAGATATTTAGAACAATGAATGAGCAGTGCTTTTACACCTTGGGCCATTTAGGTTACCTTTATCAAAGAGCTTTGGAAAATAAAGAAGAACTCAAGGCAAGTTTATTGCCCTTTTATTTTTCCTTTTCAGCTCTGCAAGTGAAGAGGAACAAGCATCAGACAAATCATTTTATTTTTCTTCTTCCTTCCACATTCATGTGGACACAAGCACTATACAGAGATAAAGGGAAATAAAGGACATGTTATCATTTCAGGGACTCTTCTATCTCATATATATAAAAGAACTAATCTTGAAAAAAGGCAGTCTTTGATGAAATACTTCTTTACTAAAGGGCTATCCAGGTACTTACAGACTAGCCTTTGCTCATATGAAAGTATAATGGGGCTAGTGTTAAGTAAAGTATTAATAAACATAGAAACCTACTAAACTTAAGAACAAAACTCTCAATAATTGTAGTTCAGGAATAGTAAATCTTTAATATTTCCTTTAATATGTTAATATGAAAATAGCACACACCTTGGTCCTGCACTTGCTCAAGTTCTGTCCCCTATGATTTTTGGGGGCTGATACACTGCATATACACTACTGTATAGGACTGTGACCTGATACCTAATATGTCATACTAACTAAAGGACATTCAAAGGGTTTTGGGCACTTTACAGACATTTAAGAGTGCAATGAAGAATTTAATGTCTAAGAAGACAAACACATAGAAGTAAAAAATAATATTATTAAAACTCCAACTCATAGACAATAAGGTTCAGCTGTTTCTCCTTAGTGATTTTTTTTTAAATTTTTGTTAAAACATACCCTATTTAGAAGATTAAATTTCCAGAACAGAGAACTCTTAGGTATTTTAACTTTCTTGTGATTTAAACCTCACACAGCATCCTTTTAGAATGTTTACCTTTTTTTTCCTCTATACCTCAGCCTATAAAGCCCTCCACTGTATCTATGAATAGAATTATCTCTTCAGCTGAATGACACAAAATACAATCTTGTCTTTACTTGGAAATGAGGTTCTAGGAGCAAATGTAGATGAGTAGTTTAAGCTATTGGTAAATATAGATTTTTTATTTCTTAAAAATCATATTGATAGCTCAAAATGCAGGATGTATAATGAGGGGAAGATTCTTGCTCTGGACAAAATTGGAAACTATTAAATATTAGTTCAAAAAAAGTACCACTGTAGCAGCCCCCCATTTTTTAATTATTAAAATCATAAATAAAAATAAACAAAAATCCAAAAGAAAAAAAGATACATGCTTTACAGCCTGCAGTTGTGGAAGATTATTGTAAATTGTGCTCTTGATATGATGAATACAAAAGACAGTACAGATCACAACATTTTCAGCCCTCACTCAGTTTGGCTGAGAAGAAATTGGTAAGGTAAACTGTAAAAGTCAATCTGCCTAAATGTTATCTTGGTGCTTTGACCTTTTGGGGGGGGGGTTTCTCTGTCATATGTTCTGTGTAGCTCTGTTAGCTGTCTACTTCATCAGCGAGTTTTATCAGTGTGTACTCAGATCTTTTTATTGGCAAAATGGAACATATCTCAAGCACAGAGCTAAGAATTTACTGTTTTTCCAGTTAATTTAACTGTCCAAAGGTCTAAAGTATCTATTAAAAAAAAGTTCACTACATAAGACAGATATTAGGTTTAATATCAGAGCAAGTGAGCGTCATAGTGTCAGTAGTTGGAGGGGTCGTAACTCTCCGGACCTATCAAGAGTCAAACAGACTTGTAATGGTTTTAGGTAATGCTGGGATTTCATTTCTGATAATACACCTAACATAAACTACTAACTGTGAAGAAAATACTTGATAACTGTCACAAGTTTCTTTTATAAAACATTCCAAACCATTCACCAAAGATGGAATCCCTTATTGGACTTCCTGAATTTGAACCTTAACCTGTTGGTGGGCTGGGTAATTTGTGCATTCCAACAGATTACTAGGAATGATTGACAAGCACATGTAATGGCAGCTTGAGTAGAAAGACTGACCCATCACTATGGCACAGCTTAAGAAGAATTAATAGGTAAACAGGAAGAGAAACACACATACATGCCCAGCAGATAGATATTAGCAGAGCAACTTTTTCATTTCACCTCCAATTTTTTGTTTTGTTGGTGACTGGGGGAAAAAGAACTTACTTTAGATAAAGTGTCTCACAGATAAAGCTGAAGAATCATAGGATGAGGCTCAAACAGAAATGAAGAAATAATTATGTACCATTAATACAAGTAACAGCTTCCTCATTATGCTCCATAGAAATTTGCCTTTAAAAAAATAGATGATCAAAACGTTACTGTGCTTAGATCAGTGTTTTTATCTGTAATTCTGTAATTCTACATTCTCTTTTCTAAGTGATGTAGAAAGCACTAGCATCATTTGCAAGAATCATAGAATCACTCAGTTGGAAAAGGCCTTTGAGATGATCAAGCCCAACCGTAGCTGTCCACTACTTAATCATATCCCTAAGCACTTCATCTACCCATTAGGGCTGGTGACTCAAACACCTCCCTGGGCTGCCTGTTCCAGTACCTGATAAACCTTTCAGTGAAGAAATTGTTCCTAATATCCAATCTTGAACCTCCCCCGGTGCAACTTGAAGCCTTTCCCTCTCGTTCTACTGCCTACCACTTGAGAGAACAGACCAACACCCAGCTAGCTACAATGTCCTTTCAGATAGTTGTAGACAGTGATAAAGTCTCTCCTCAGTCTCCTCTTCTCTAGCCTAAACAACCCCAATACCCTCAGCTGCTCCTTGTTAGACTTGTTCTCCAGCCCTTTCACCAGCTTTGTTGCTCTTCTTTGGACACATCCCAGGACCTCGATGTCTTTCTTGCAGTTATGGGCCCAAAACAGAACACAGTATTCAAGGTATGTCCCCTTACCCCCTAGCCTCGCATCAATCCTGCACAGGTCATGAAATTTGTTTGTTGTGCTTAACTTTCTGTTTTGCTGAGATTGGGAACATGTTAATACAAATAACAGCTCTGTGTTTCACCCTGGCGTGGATGGCCTTTCTGTGCTGGGGGAGCTACCTTGTGGAGAAGACGAGGGAGTACATACTCTTCCTACCAAGGACTGATATGCATGGTTTTATGATGAAGGTTCCTGAGGCCCTTGTGTACCTTTGAGTGACTTGTTTAACACTACTAATTATCACTGATAGCATATTATGGTGTTTGTTGAATCTGTTGTCATCATGGTGTAAAAGAAGACAAATTTTCAATGAGGCAATACTGAAATGTGCCCTGAGGTGGCTAGTTCCTGTGTGTCAGGATGTGTGGAAGGATTCAAGCAGGTTCCTAGGCTGGTTACCACCTGAGCATTTACACCTGAACATGCAAGCAACCCTAAAAAACTAACACACCACCTGATGTAAGGATGCCCTTGTGACCCCAGTGAAAAAGCAACAACTTCTAACACTTTGCTGTGGCCTGGTATCTGTTTATCAAGCCATAGTTCAGTGCTGTCAGAGAGCTGTTTGAGACAGATATACACACAACAGCTACAGTAATTGCCCCAGTAGTGAAAAAGAAACAGTGGACAAGGAAATAAGTGGGTTCATATCATCAGTTAGTAAGGTAGGAGGAAGAAAAGGAAAGGTTTGGTCAAGAAGCCAGTTCTTTGACAAAGAAATTGGAGGAAGGAGTGAACTGAGAGGAAAGACAGCTGTAAAGAAGGAGCTTCCCAAGAAGAATATCAGTTTAGTTGCTGTAGATACAGAAAGAGGCAATCAGTGATCTCTCAGATGTGGAAGAACTGAGATCACTTCACTTGATCTTGGTGAGGGGACTTCTGGTCTAGAACTATAAGAATCAGACAATGAATACTCAGAACAGGAACAGCTGATCTCTCCCAGGAGAAGGACAAGGATGGCTGAGTATACTGGACTGTTTGGATTCTATGGCTTGGAACATAAGACCCATAGAATTATAAAGCTTTAGTGGACATAATGTAGGGACAGTGTACATTGGTGTCATCAGGTTATAGGGGCACAGAAGCCATCTAGATCTCTAGAGAGACAGGGGATATGCCAAAAATTGTCTGTGTTAGAGTTTGTGGTGAGTTTAACAGGGGAAACATGGGAAAACAATCCATTTTGACCAGCTCAGAAGCCCCTTGGTGCAAATTACCTCAAGAGAGGGTACTTCATGGACCCAAAGGTGTACAAATGGGCTTTTGGTGTAGCTACTGCAAACACAACAAAGATCAAACAGGTATCTACCCTTCCTTGCCTCTCAGAAGATCCATCGACTCGAGGACTGCTGTGAGTTGAAGAACAGCAGATGCCAGAAGCTGCCAATATGGTGCACTGGAAGCGATACTGCAGAGACTCTTTGGCTCCCACCTATGAGTTCATTCATCACCTGGAAAGCCAAGAAGTGATCAGCAAGACTCACTCACCTTATTAAACTCCATCTCAGCCATGACCCAATACACCACCACCCATAGAAGCTGACTTTACATTTTCCTAATTAAAAAAATAATACATTTCTCTGTGGTTGCCATCTCTCCTTTTCTTTGTTTACGACATTTTCTCTGAACTAGTTAGAAAAGAATTACAGTGAAAGATTTTGATCCACTGTTAGTAGTCGTTCCATGTTGTGGAAATCAGTGACCTTGCTCTTGCATTTATCATATGAACATTAAGTAAGTGCTGCAAGTCATTTCCTTCATGATCTCCTTTAGTAGGTTGGAATAATAACCTGTTACTAAGCCAAAAGCAGCCACTGCAGAAGCTAGCAAGCCTAGCATTCAGCTGCTATGAGTGATCCTAGTCAAGTGTGCATTTTAAGAGTCTGGCACCCAAACTAGTAATCTGTATTGTTATTAGATTCATGAGAACTGACTATATTAGTATACTACACAACTGGTTTCTTGTCTTTCAAACACAGTTGGTCCAATTAAAGTTTGAACTTCAATTTGTTTAAGCTTGTAGCAAAACAGAAAGTAAAATTCCAAAATATTTATGAAAATCTGTTCATAGATATGTTAAATCTAATATATGAAAGTGAAAGATTCCATTTCATTTTGTGTGATCCAATTTTGGCCATTACAGCCACTGAAACTTATATCAGAACTGCCATCTTGCATTCTGCATTTCCCACATACACTATTTTTGTGTGTCCAGGGTTCTAGCAATCAAGCTACATTAAATATTTTAAAGACATAATGGAAAGTGTTGCTCAATAATTTTTCAAACGAAAGAAAAAATAAAAAAACCCAAAAAGAATCATGAGCTCACCTCCTACATTTTCTGTAGAGTTTTGTGAAAGATTAGAGGTGGATACTATTAAAACATAACAGCCTGACACAATGTAATATTTAATTACCATCAACAGTGTTCAACTGAAAAAATTAGATATAATTTTTTGAAAAAAAAATCTTCCTGTGTAAAATATTGCTGAGTTTGAAAATAATTTTTCCATTAAGCTGATTTTGATGGAAAAAGATGATATTGACAGAGATGTCTGAGCACACCCCAAGATTTCTGTTGACACAGTTTCCAAAAGTGAATTTAGATGATATATTAAAGTGACAGATATTACAGATTTGTTAAGGTATTGATGTTGGTAAATGTATCTGCTGCATTAGCACTATTTATTAAAATGATACCTGGCTAATATGTATGAAAGTTAATGATACTCGAGTACAATCCATGATATAACAGAAGTGTAATTACAACTTCTTACCAAGAGAAGCATCCTCCCCAGAGGAGTGGAGATCTGTTGAAAGTGCTCAGTGGAGTTTCTCCTCTCAACAAAGCATTGGTAGGAAACCATAACTACGCTTTCAAAAACATGGATGATCCTTGGTGAGGTGGGACTATGTCAATCATCATTCACTGATTGGTTCTCAACCTAAAATTACTATGAGTGGACTTGATCTTTTCAAAGCTTATTGAGCAAGGACACAAGGGAGACAGACAAAGGTGAGGGGAATGGGATGAGGGTGGGAGAACCATTGATTAAAGAGTCAGGAATGTCTTTCCACTCTTGCTGAAACAACATTGTTTGCTTTTCTGGACACAGTGCTGCAGTGCTAGCCCTCCACTCCAGATACTGTTCAGCTACCAGAGCTGGTGGGCCTTTGTCCAAGCGTTTGACCATAATATTCTGTTGTTCTGCAAGGTCAGCTTTTTGCAGCATCCTTGCCCAAGCCTAGCTTGGCAAATCTCTGTCTGTTTTGGTTCATAGGATATTTCAGGCCTATCTTGGTGGTTATTAGGGAGTTTCAAAACTACAGCCTTGGTACTGACATTTTTCTGCTAACTTACAGCTAAGCTGTGCTGGTAATTTTCCACACCACCACATTCTAAGAAAACATGAGATTTGAGAGTTGAAGAAAAGAGACATGATCTATTTTCTAAGATAATCTAAAGCCCAACTAAAATAAAGAAATTTCCATTTGAGAAAATATATATGGATAAATAAGTCATTTTAAGTAGTCCTGTTGAATATTTGCCTCACACGTAAAAAACGAAAGTTTTCTAATATTCATCTTTCCTAAAGAGTTGAATTCTTAGATTTTTGATGGCGGAAAAAAAGTGGTACTTACATTCTTACCTGCAGAGGTTCATGATTCACAGAAAGATGGTAATAACTAAGACAATTAACTGATGCAATGATAATTAATCAAGTTTCAAAAAATACGTCTGTGATTATGTGTTTATTGGAAATAACTATGCTTATTTCAGTCACCAAAACCTAGAAATTTCATTTTGTTTAACATTTCAGTTGATACAGTTGCAAATCTGATACTAGCTAAGCAGCAAATTAAGTTGAGGAAGAAATAAAAGCTCAGTGTACATACAATACCACTCACTGAACAGAGAAAACAAACTAAAAAGATAATCTTTTTAGGAAAAAATTTAGGTATAGTGTTTCTAAATCCTGCTTAACTACATAAGGTACTTTTTTTCAGGAGTATCAAAAGTTCTTCTTGAGATAACTGCTGCCAGAAACAGAGTAAGCAACTTAAAAAAAAAAATAATCAGCCCCCCTCTCCCCCTCTACAATCTAAGCACATTTTCTTATGATTTTTAACAATCAAAATCTATTAATATCAAATAAGTCCTGGTTTGACTAAATCAGTTACAGTTAGAGACAAACCTTGTTCCAAGTGCTGCTTCATAATTAAAAATATTTTAAGTAGAATTTATGTAAAAATTATTTTTAATTTAAAATTTAAATTAGTCATATACTGCATAATAATTTGGCCTTCTGACAAATAGAAGATGTAAAGTTAGAGTTGCAAAAGCCAGGAAGATCCTTTGAAAAAGTAAGATTATCATTAATTTTGAAATGTGTGAAGAATTAGAGCACCAGTATGTCAAGAAAACAAGGTTGATTAATTCAACTAGTACAGAAATAAAACGAATGTCAAGAGTTTCAGAGAGTTTCAGCATTTCATTTAGGAATTTAAAGTCACAGGTGATGTAAAAAAACCCAAACATGTAACAATTAACTTAGGTATCCATGGTTCTCATGCATTCTGACTGACATTAGAGAAGTAGTTCAATTTGATGCAGCATCAATAATACAGCTTCTCTGTATCTTACAGAAGTTAGATGAAAAGCTTTTATTTCAGAACAGTGTTTGGTGAGTATTGCCTTTTTCCTTAACTTCATATTCAGAAATCCTAGGTATAGAAGAGAAAGACTCTTCCACTTTCGCCTTAAAAATCTTATCAGAATCATATTAGAACCACAGATATTTTGCCTGAAAGCGGCCTCCGGAGGCTGTCTAGTCCAACCTCCTACTTCAAGCAGTAATATTACTTCCTCCAGATCAGTTGTTGCTTTGTATAACGAAGTCCTGAAAACCTCCCAGAGACTAAGGTTCCAGGGAAACCTTTCAGTTCTGCCTTCTCCCTCCTAGTGAAGAATGTTTTCTTATTATCCAAATATCATTTAGCTATTTACTATTGATATTGACCTTTATAACCTATGTTATGGTCTTCTTTACATACTTTAAAGTCAGAAAAAAAGGAGGAAAAAGAAACAGCCACATACCTTTCACTTTTTAGGAGCCGATGTCATGAGAATCTTAAGAAAAAAATTTTGTGAAGTTAACATATGGTTGGGCCTTACAGTTAAGAACAGTCACTGTCTTCTTCATATTAATCATGCTGACTGGAAAAAGACTTGGTGGAGCAACACCTCAAAGTTTTTGCACTTTTTTTTATATATACATCTATGCACACAAAACCACAGACTTCCAAGATATTGATTACAACTCTAAAAGACATCATTCCTTATTTTTAATGGCCCTTGAATCAGGACACAAATCAAAAGTTCAGAAGGCATAGTTTTCTTTGCAAGATTGATTTTATATATGAAAACAATAAAGCTTCAGTTTATTTTGTGGTCATTTTAATGAAGAAAATTAATCATGAATAATCAAGAAGTCCAGTAGACTTCAGATGACATGAGTGCTTAGAGAAATGATAGATTTCAGCCTATAACAAGTAATTACTTTAGAATCTGTAGAACATCAGAATATCATTCAACCTTCATAATATCACATATGGCAGCTTGAAGATGGCTACCCTCAACCCCACATTTCACTTCAGGAAATATGACTGCATGGGTGGTCCATAATCAGAAACATCACCTTCCCATCATCTCTCCCAAAGTAAAATATTACTTAAAGACACTTATGTAATAAGCGAAACAATTAAAATCTTCATATCTCAACGCTCATTTCACGATATCTCAAGGAACCATTTACATTTTCTGAACAGTAGCATATAAATGTTACATTTCAAATTTTTTAATGTTTTACATTCACCCTGAAAGCATATAATGATACAATGTTGTGACATTTATAACACCTCAGGCTAAATAAGAAGAATCAGTCTAAACCTTTAACTGTTGCTCAAAATCTCTGCCTCTATAATGTATGACATTAGAGTCAAATGTTTAAGATCCAGGTTGTCTGGATTCCCATAAACTTGCCCAGAATTATCAGCATGGAATCCTGTGTCTTATCAAGTTTCATAAAGATCTGAGAGGATCTTGGGAGTCTGATGTAGCAGAAATATTTAAAGGATATTCGACACACAGGATCAACATGCAATTGCAATAACCTTGCTTTTACAGAAGAACATGATTGTGTAGACTCCTAGTTAGTCCAGTCTTTTCTGTTTATTGGTTTTATGTCTGAACATCTGAGATAATTACACCTCATATGAACTGTGTGCACATACCACACCACAGGGGTGGGATTCGATAACATTATATTCCCCAAGAAGTGTATGGGACAAAGATACAAAGGAATTTCTTTTTTGAAATTTACTTTCTTTTTTGGTCTCCTTGACAAGGAAACATGTATTTATTTCACAGCATACTACACAGTTTCAGTGGGAGGGCTACCAGATTATATTTGTCAATATTTTATTTCTGAAATATGTCTTAGTATGGAACGATTTAATATGGATTTAACCCGAATATGTGTCATTATGTTGGCTATGAATTTTTAAAAAAGCAAAAATGCTCATGTTTTTTTAATCTAAAATTAAAAATAATACTAACTTTTACAAGCTCATAAAATTAATTTTATAGTTTATTTAAAGTGCAAATTTATGCTAACATTCCATAGGATTTCTACATATATAGAAGGTTTCAGACTTCTTTCTGTTAGAACAATTAATTATCTACTTTTCTGTAGTTTATTTGGTAATCAATCACAACTGGAAGAATTAAAAAAATTCTTATCAAACAATTTATCTTAAAATGAAATAAATGGATGAATCAATGTACAAAGGCAAACAACTGAAGTTACAACTAATAGCATTTCTCCTTGAAATATGAAACCAAGTTGTTTTATTCTTTTCTGTGTTCCATCATACAATTGCATGAAATAAAAGTAATAGTAGGAGTAGAAGTAGTCCTTTTAGTAGTAATAGGAAGAACATACGGTAAATAATTTTTAACTTAATGACTTAAAACATAGAACTTTGGTAAGTGTTTTATGAAATGTGCTCTGCACATGTACTTGTGCTCCATCTTGGCGAAGCTGAATAAATAATAATAATAAAAAAGTTCTTCATCGCATCTTGCTTTCATAAAGCTGAACAACATCTGGCATTTTACTTTCTTCCTTGAGGTTAGCTGCTTTCCATTAGACTGTGGCTGTTAAGTATTTGTTCTGTTATGTCAAAAAGCCAAAGTTGACTGTTAGAAGATACGCGGGAAAGAAAACACCATGCTATATCTTTTCAGTATGGCGATTAACTTCCCTATATTGGTTCCAGCTACAGTTCACTTCTGTTTCAAGAAACAAAAGGATTTGATATCAACTTGTGGAACAAGATCAAGAATATCATAAACTTTACAAAGTCAAAGAGGGACAGGTCTTTTCTGACATATAATATAAGATCAGTAACAGATCTATCTTCACTGTCTCAGTTCCAACAAGTTGCACCAAAAAGTCCCAGGAGAACTAGCTGCTGATGGCAGTTGCAAATACTGCAAAACCTCTCAAAGAATAATGTTTCAGCTGCAAAATTGTACTGCCAGACAACTGTCTATTGTTGAACAAGAAATTCATTAAGGGAAATGCAAGTAATCTGTGTTGGGGAGCACGAGAACAAAGAAATGGACCAGTCTTAAGAAAGCTTCTTTGATGATCATTTGAATTAAAACAAGTGCTTGACTATTTTTTCCCTTGTGCTATTTTCAGTGCAACAACGTGAAACTTGCAGATTGTGTTGATGTTGTTAACAAAATATATTGCTGTAAAAAATGTGTTAAAAATGATAATCCAGAATCCCTTCTGATGAAGACCTTGAGATTCAGTCTCCATTTCTCCCTTACCACTATTACTACATCCTGTGAAATAATGGGTTTTTTTGTAAATACTCTTTCTTTAACACATCAGGAATGGATCTTTATAAGATGCTTTGCCATCCCAGTCAAACTTATCCTTTCAAACTTATCAAATTTAGCTTTTCAAACTTATCTCTATGTAGGTAAGAAAATGGCATATTATACACATGCTTTGTTTGGAGGAGAATGTGTGAAAACACTGGACCATTTCTGAATAGGCAAATATCCTTATGTGCAGTAAATGTACAGGTTTTTTTGGAAGGTTTTTTGAGGTAAAGGACAGGATTTTTTTTCTGTTCAGAACCTTGGAGAGGTGTTACTGCAGGTAATATATTCAAGTATCAGTACTAAAATTCTGAATGGAAAATAGCTGTAGCAGGAAGAAGAGAAATATATTTGACTTTTATGAAGTTCAAAAAATTAAAACATTCCAAAATAAAAAGTATAATGAATTGCTTTAATACCTGTTTATATCAGGTCTATAGTGTTATTTAACATGTGTTCTTCACTAAAGGGGAAAAATGATGTCAGTTACCATCAGGTACCTGACAACATCAACAATAACATAGCTGCCACGTACACCAGTGTGCATGATGAAACGCTATTCTTGCACTCAATTAAACTATCATGCTGACAGGAGAAAAATGGATCCACTTTGTTGCAGACTGTTAAACATATTTTGCCTTCCAACCTCCATCATTCTATCTAACTGAAATGCATCAAACCACTTAACTCTACCTGTCACTGGAGAAAAAAAAATAAACAAAACCAAAACCAATCAAAACTACATATGACAATATGATTTTAGCAAAAAAAATCTGCATACCCCTCCAATTTTCTGCAAACACCATTATTAAACACACATTTATAACACTTGTAACAAAAATGTTCCGAGGAACTAATACTGTATCCTTCTTTCTTTGTATGTGACATCTTTCTTATGCCAATATTTTACTTTTATCAGCAAGTATCAATATTCTTTAATGGAGGAATAATAATATAAGGCCAAATACTTATCCCTTTTTGTTATGTCAATATTAAGTTTACTCATAGCTGGAAAATAACTGTCTGAGAGTGTTATTAAGAGGCAGATCCCTCTCTCCTCATCATACAAACTTTACCTGAATGGTAGTCCAGTAACGACGGATAAAAGTAAAGTAGATGATGTGCCACATTCTATTGATTCCTGGATACAGTGAAACCACCTGCAGTCTTATAGACTGCCACAGAGTAAGTTGCCCATATATAATGAATAATGCAAATTTTCCTGCTGAAAGAATACTAAAATCTAAAGATCCTCTTAATTCTGCTGAGTGATGCTCTGATACTGAGTTGCTTTGACATGAATATAAGTCACTCTTCTTCCTAATGCTTTGAGACTGCAGTGAAGAAAAATGTTTTGCCACACAGTTGTCCTCAACGTTCTGCCAAGTAACTGTTAGCAGCTAAGCAAAGTGACATCTGTGCATGTGGAAATTGTCTTTAGTCTGAAGCTATTTCTCTTAAATATAAGCCTGAGGGCATGAAACCTGCATCTTGACAATTGCCAGTTATTGTTTTTTACGCACTTTTTTTTTTTTAATTAAGGGAATAACTATAGAAGTGAAATACACTGAAGTGCAAAACCCTGTTATCAAGTATCATGTGCATTTTTTGTTGTTGTTGATTCTTGGATGTTTTTCCCTACAGTAATCCAAGATCTCTCAGACATCTAAAAAGCACAATATTATCAGTCCAATAAGATTTCTAGTGTCACTTCTATTGACTGAACTAAATTTTTCATTGGATCTTAATTATTTCAAATTATAAAATTACTTTTTTTTTCTGTGTGAGACTAAATTGTTTCCATATAAACATAAACTGTCATTTTGATATACTAAGCCATCCCACCTGGGCTCCAGTTACTCCTCCAGATCAAGATATGGATTTGAATAGGTTCTATGGCATGGCCTTGAAGCCCATTCACGTCTTGAATATGCAAGGGCAGCTACAAAAACACTAGATACCTAAGTTCATGTAGCTGCATTTTCCCTTTTGTCTCACCCATACCTGCAGAAGTACCTTTAATTCTCCACAATAAAGCACTAATGAAACAAATACGTTGTCATCAGATTCACTCTTCCCAGTTCTCCTAAACACACAGGTTTTCTGAACTAAGCTATTCTGATTCATGGAAACAGGAAATAAAACTTGTTCTCTAATAACTGACATTATGATTTTTGGAAGCCAACAAGTTCTATCTTCCATAGAAAATTGATGCAACCTCAAAAATATTAAGCAAGAAGTTGATTTGTTAACAGAAACAACATGTGACCAGGTTCTTAAATTACAGAAATTAATATAGCACCAGAAATGTGGATTTGAAAGAAATGAAACTTCCGTACATAGTATAGGAAAATTTTCTGTCAGAAACTTATGTACAAAGAATATGGAGAATTCACATTTGTATATACAAATAAGTAAGATATCAACAACAAGATGAACTGAAGAACATAACTTTTTACTTTGAATTTTTCAAGACCTCGTGCTAAGTTTAGCATACATACATAGACATGTAGTAATTAAGATTATCTTTCACTCTACAAATAGAAATTAGAAAAAAAATGTTCATGCATAGTCAGTTTACAAAAGATTTGCTTAGAGGAAGATAAACGCAGGTCAGAATTTGGTTTTTGGCACCATGTCATTCATGCACAGAATCTGAATGTCCCTACTGCACTCTTGACAAGATGCTTCTGTCCACATGACAAGAGTGAGAAGCACTGTGTTTAATTCCCAAACAGTTATAAACTTGTGCATGCAGAAGTTGCCACCTTATTTAAAAAGTGATCATTAAGAAAAACATTTCAAAAACTCTTTATTTGTTTTTCATTGATAGAGAGCAGCTCCTTGATTTGCATAAAAGGCAGCCAGGAAATAAGCTTTTTCTTTTCTCGTGAGTTGGAAAAAAATACAAAATTATATAGAATAAATAGTAAATATAAATCTAGCTAGAATCATTGCAAAAATAAACCCACAGTGTTAAACATTTTTTTGTATTTTTCCCACAACACTTTATTTTCTTCTAATTTCAGAAAATATAACATATTTTTGTACAAACACTAAATTCTATTATTCTTCCTCATGTGTGTGTATTGATGTTATTCTGTCTGGGAGTTGCTTTAGGGTAAGGTGGAAAGGATCTGTATTTGCACTTGGAAGTTCCTAGCCACAGCAAACTCATATCCTCCAAGAATATTTAAAGCCAGCACAGTAGTTACTTATATATATATATGTGTATATTAAAAAAACCAACTTATTAAACACAGCAACATATTTACAGCTGATTCTCAGTAGCTTTTCAAATTGCCCATGATTATGAGGTGAAACACCAGTGACACACAATATTTTATAGCAGCAGCTCAAGAAAAGATAGTCCAAACTCAGGTAAAGCTATCAGATAGGCAAAATAACAAAGCATTTGCTTTTTCCTTCATTGAAGATGTTGGGTAAAAATAGTTACATATCTTTTCCTGACATATACAGAATGCACAGGATGAAGTTTCGTGTAAAATACTTAAATATTTGCAGGCTCTGGATGTATACACAAAAATCTTTTCTTCTTGTGGTTTGGAATTTTTAACTGACATTATGACAACACTTCAACTCCTTTTGTATTTATTATAAGGGTGTGTTAGGTGTAGTTGTAGACAATGGTCATCAATGCAGTGCATGTTTTAACCTAACAGACACTTTAACCTTGTAACTACAAACACAGGTGATTTTTTTTAAAAAAAAGGAGTCTAATTAAACTGAGGGAAATAAGAAAAAGTAAAGGTAACAAATGTTTTTCCATAGGTTGGATACAGAATGAAGTGTCATACACACCTTTTTAAAATGTTGAGGAATATTGCAATAAGCAATCTTCCTCCCACAGTTCAGTCACACAAAGTTCATGTTTATCTTGGGGTGAGACATATTGCCTGCACAAAACCCCATGGCTTCCCACAGTGATCCCTGAGGGTTTTTTGCTAGGATTACTGCTATGCTTTTGTTCTGACTGCTGTTGTTAATATAAGGCACTTTTATTTACAACTGTTCCAATTTAAAATAAAATTACAGAAATTCAGCCGCAGCCCAATGTATTATCCTCTCATGTTTGCTGCTCCAGGACTTCCAGGTAGTCAGGTTCAGCATGTAAATTAGCTTTGAGTTCAAAGTACTCATTTTTAGTTTGTTCTAGAAAAACCTTTCTTGGCCTAGAGTACATGAGAGTCTCCATTAGCTTCAGCTCCTCATGTGTTGCAGGATAACGAACTTCCATGTCAGGCTGGAGCTGGACAATATTTTTTCTTAGGTACTCCGTGATCCCTAGTTGTTGCAGTTCTCTCTCTTTTTCAAGAATGTTTCTATACAAGCAATTAGCATCCTGAAAAGACAAGAAATCAGCAGATTGATCTGCAGCTTTATATTTGACATTTGAACCTGTAAGAGGTGAACTGTTCTCTCTTTCCAGAAGACTTCGTCGGAGATGTTTGGAATCATTAGCTTCTTTCTCATTTCCTTCCTCCTCTTGCTCAGTATGCTTGGGGCTGAAGGATGGGCTGCGGTAGACTTGAACCATGGGAGTAACCATACGTTGCTCATAGAGAGTTGCAGCTGGACGCTCCGTTGTGTGATGTGTTGTCTTATGCCCATACATGCTGTATTGGAGGTGAACTGGGCTATTATCCCTCATCTGTTCTTCCTCTTGTTTCTTTTTGCACCTTCGTCGCCGATGCAGAACCAGAACTACTATTCCTGCTGCACAAAATACAATAGTTATAAACACAATTAGAAGTCCTAATATTAGAACAGAAAGTGGGACAGCATCTGTAAGGGACCGCAGGATGGTGTCTGCAGTGTTGGTAGTAGTAGCAGAAGTTGTGACAACTACAAAACTGGCATGAGTTGGTAGGGCAGGGCTATTTATTAAACCTGGGCACAAGATTTCACTGTTCAGGGATTTCAGTTCTTTTTTTGCTAAGTGTCCTGGAGATTTACAAAAAATATCACCCATCATTGTATTCTTGCTCAGCTTTTGTATCCATTTTTGCAACCCAACTGAATCACAGGTACAGTCCCAGGGATTGTCTTCAAGTTCAATTTGTACCAGCATATCCAACTGATCCAAGACATTGCTTACAGGCAAATGAGAAAATTGGTTTGTTTTCAGATTTAATCTGGTGAGTGGAACACCTGAAAATATATGAGGTGGCAAAGTCTGCAGAAGATTGTTATTTAAGTAGAGGACCTTAAGTTTTGGCATTGCATTAAATGTCCCTGGCAAAACTTCTTTGATGGCATTATATTCAAGGTATAAATATTCAAGGTGCTGAAGGCCAAGGAAGAGATTCTGACTTAGCTTTGTAAGGTGATTTCCATTGAGATATAATTTCTGCAGTCTAGTCAGATTCATAAAGGATCCTTCCTCAAGGATTTCAATGCGATTGTTACCCAAGTGAAGCATTTCCAGGCTGGCATAATCCACAAGATCTGATTTCAGTAGTGTCTGAATAATGTTTCCAGCTAGAATAAGCTTTCTGGGATTTGAAGGAGGGGGTCCTAAATCAGATAAGCTTTCAATATTTCGCTCCTGGCAGTGCATAAGAACCCCTGAGAGCATATGGCTGGTGCAATGACAGGGGACAGGACAATTGATTCCTGGAAACTGAGTAGCAGGCTTTGAAGTACGAAACACTAAACTTGGTTCTTTAGTAGGGGCTTTCAGGATAGGAATCACCTTAGTTGATAAATGACTATCACTGATAGAGGTGGTTACAACCAAGGGCAGTGACCCCGAAGGATCTTCAAGTTCACTGACAGGATGAGTAGGACAAAGTGATTCTTTTTTCAACCGGCTTAAGATGCTACCTTTGATAAGTGGAGGACTATTGCATACAATGTCACCTATTATTGACTGAGGAGGCATGTTTTCTAGCCATATCTTCAGCTGCAGCAAATCACAGTTACAGGCCCATTTATTGTCTTCCAACTGAAGGTCTAGTATTCTACCAATGTGTTCCAAAAAACCAACATAGGGTAATGTCTGTAACTGGTTTCCACGAAGATCTAAATGGGTCAATGGCACAAAACGAAATATGTTTGGAGGAAGATACTCAATGGCATTATCATTCAAAATAAGCACTTTAAGCCTGTTGAGCTTGCTAAAGGCACTTGCATCAATCACTGTGATGAAATTGTTGTCTGCTTGAAGAAACTCCAAATTTTCCAATCCATTAAATGTATCTTCTTTAAGTGTTTCTAAATAATTGTGATTGATATGAAGTTGCTTAAGAAGGCTGAGACCGTTGAAAGCCCCAGGCTCAATATCTGCAATATTATTTAAACCAAGATGTAGAGATATTGCATTAACAAGGCCAGCAAAATCATTCACATGTAGCATAGTCAGGCCATTGTTTAACAGATTAAGATGGAAAGGCCGTGATGGTGGGACATCTATTTCTGATACCATCTTGATGCCTCTTTCTTCACAATTTATAATCATGGTATCGTCCTTTTCTTCACAAGAACACAAACTCTGACAAGATCCTCTAATTGAAGAAAAAGAAGGCTGTGACTGGGAAGGATCGGGTGCCACCACAACTGAATATAGAATAAAAATCCAGAGCTTCATCTTGCCCAGCAGATTCTACAAAAAAAAATAAAAAAGAGGGGGAAAAAAAGGAAAAAGGAATAGAGTCATGATTTCACAGGGTTGATATTTTTTCCTGGGATGGGGGAGGAGGGGACAATAACCATTCCTAGTAATTTTCATTGAGATACCTCATGTTTCAAGCAATATTATATCATGCAAAACATTTGAATGATTTTCTAATCAGAATCAAATATAATTATTTCAATATACTGAATTGATAAGAACAGTAATAAGGGGAGTGTTTCAGAAGTTTCACACTGATTCACCAAAGGAGGAGATAATCAGGAATACGGTGTCTTTACTTAAAAACCATGCAGAGTGTTTTGCCAGTGAAATACTGTAATAAGTTACTATCCAAAGCAACTTACATCAAGGCTAATATAATATTTTGGATCATTGTTTTGAGTCACTATACAGCACTGCAAATTTCAGGAGTACCTTGCTAAGCTCAACTAAATGTTGTTCAGATGCTGAAGAGAAGAAATACAATTTGTATTAGTTCAACAATGTGTTGTGCACAAAAGCCTATTCAGTCAGGACAGAGGGAATCTCTTCTCTGGTTGTGCATTATGTATGTAAATGAAAAGTTATTTCCTCTGCTGTCCTTGTACCCTTAAAATGAAAAGGAAGTAGACAAAATAATTATTTTTTTCTTGCTTAAATTTTAATGCAAACATTAAAGGTTTGGGACATTTAGTGAAAGAGGGAACACAGCACAGAGTAGTGTAATATGTTTGTATACAGTATATACATAAACTAATAATGTACACTATTAAAATAAAAAAGAAGACACAACTGGCAAAACAGTACATGTCAGAAGGAATGGGTAGACAAGGGGCAAACATTTCAAGATTAATTACTGGAATCTTTCCAATTATTAATTATTAGTAATTATCACAAAAAAATCTGAAATGTACATGGACTCAACTGTTCTTTATGAGTTTAAAAAGTATTATCTATATGTTATGTAACTTAAAATATCATCTGTCAAGATAATCTTGAACTTTGCAATACCTGATAAATGCATCTTTACAGTACAACTATTGACTGAGAAGCAAAATTTACACATTGAAGTCAAGCATTTGTTATTGTTGGTTTGAATTATTCTATGCTACATTCCACTTGAAGATGCTCTGTTTCTTTCTCTCAGAGTTGTCTAATTAAGAACAATGGTAATTCTTGATATATGGTTTAAAGTGAAATCAGTCTTCATTATCTTTAATTAGGTATTTCCACTATTCTTTAAAAAATAGTCTTACAATGGAAAGAATGATTTAAAACACAAGAACTTTTTTGGAGTATACTTTCTATTCAAGGATTGGACTAACAACATTTCTTAAGTAATCCATCTAATAAATGTCTTTTGATCTTTCAAAATAAGTTATTGAAACATAGAGTACAGAGTGTCTCTATACAATTAACCAGCCAAAGGGTTAAATTCTGAAAGATTAGAACCTTTTATAAGAATTTGTTCAATAACATGCATGAACATTCTTCTAATGTAGCCATATGACCTGGCATCTCATCAATACACATTTTAATTATCATGTACCTTTGTTACTACCAACAACATTTCTAAGGTTTCCCTTAAACTGGATTGCAAAGATTTATTCTTGTAGACACTTTAGTGCTATGGTATGAGTATTACACACACACACACAAAAGCAACAGCAGCAAATGTTTACATGGTCATTTATATTTTTCTCCTTTTGTAGTTCCTGATAAGTGTGACTAGATGTGTGAAAAGTAGTAAGTGCAACTTCCCGGGTGAGAAAAAGTATCCCTATAAACACAATCTTTTATCTTCATTTCAGTAGAACAAATAGTTTTGTTGTCTCACATAACACTCCTTGAACCCCATCTGCCTATGTTTAATATATATGTTTTTAAATTTGTTTTCCCAAGAAGTATTGGATAAGACACAACATGTAAATATGTTATTTTGAAGTACACAGAATAATTCTAGGATCATATTATTACAGTAGAGATTTATTCTTGCTTTACACACATTGGTATCCTTTCCAGTGACCCAAGGTAAGAAATACAGGCTCTTGACACAGATGCCAGCTTCAAACCTACTGTACGACTAATTGGACTTTATTTCTGTATGCTTTTTCTCTGTAGGAATTCCAGCTTATATCTGCATCAATTTCTAACTGCACTTATAATGTCCCTGAGCAAAATTAAAAAAAAAAAAAAATCTGAAAAGCAAGCTTCATTCCAGTGCATATTGAGAAATTAGGTTATAAAAATGAAAGCCTCCTTCTCAGAGATGAGAACAGCAACATTTGTAACCAATTGGAAAACATTCCCATTTTTAAAATCGTCATACTTCTGTGGGCAGCACTGCCAGTACTCTCACACACAGATATTTGCACAGAACAAAAATTAACAGCAGAGTATTCTTTTTTCTTTTTTTCCATTTATTTTCTTTGGCCTGAATACTCATGAATATGTAATAAAGTCCTCAGTTGGCTGCTATTGTAAGATTAAAGCTACTTTCAGGTAATAGATGATCAACAGTTAACTGAAAGAATTCACAATGAAATAAAATTTGAAAGACTTAATAAATCTAACCTTTTTCTGTTTCATGTGGGGAAGTTTTTCAGCAAATTCTGCATGGTAACTTACATTCATTGGTTTTATCTGTTTCCATGTAAATCACTAATAACTGCATACTGTAACTAAGCTTTGTGCAGCAGGAATTTTTAAACACTAAAATATGTTACAGTCCTTTTATGAAGAAAAGCTGAATATTTTCAGAAGTAGTCACCTTAATGCAAAAGAATCATATGCTTGACAAATAATAATCAACATATTTTTAAAATATTGAAATAGCTTATTTCACTTTACTTGTGGCTTTTTTTGTTTCCTGTTTTAACTCAGATATTAAAAAAATGCTTGTTGAAGAATTCCGAAACCTCAAGCTAAGACTTGGCAATTTTTAAAAGCTTTTAGGATTGTTTATTAAATTCTGAAGGGAATCATAGTCAGATGATGCATTTAAAGCCATTCTTGCACTTTAGGAAATAAAAACAAATACCCATTCCTCTCTCCTCAAGGGATCTGAAATCAGCTTTTCCTTAATATACACTCTAAACATTTGGCAGTTTGAATAAATACACCTGGCAGATTGTTTGAAATACATTATAAACTGCCATCATTTAACATAAAAGTTAAACAAAGTCATGCAGAAAAATAAATTCAACTGGTACTGAGAAATTATTTTCTCATATGCTAACATAATTAACTAAGTGGAGTCTTTCTTACCTGTACAGTAGTAACACTCCCTGAAACACTCAGTAATGCACAGTTGGAGCAGCTGTTTCAATGCGACGTATTTTTATCCTGTGAAAAACACACACTTTCTTCTGAGTTTCACTTTTCTGCAAGCTCTTGTAATACTACAGCTCCAGAAAGTTAAAATCCTTGTTCAGAAGACAAAGTACAAAGCATTCAATTGAAAAAACCTTCCAGGCAGCATGCACATCAGACCATCCTGCAAGCAGTTGTCCTTTTTCCTCAATTAAAATTCACAGCATACTTCACAGCAATGCTGACTTTTCTGCATATATTTAACTGTTTGCAAGCATTTGGATGCAGTAAACAAGCAAGATGCTCAGCAGAGCTTGACTTGAACACTTGGTTTGTCAGATTTTTAGATCCAAGCTGCTTCTGTGTTCTCTCTGCTCTTTCTAGTCTTTCTTGTTAGCTCAGTTTGTTATTAGTCAGATTGCCAGGGGCTGGGAGGTAGGCGTAAATAAAGAGACTTCTTGGCTTTTGACTCAGCCTTTAAGCCCTTCCCCACCAGAGAGCTTTAATCTGCCAATGTCATTTAATACACGATACAGCTCCACCTTGAGACAGATCAGCTCCTCCTCCTGCTGCAATTTCTCTCACCTCCTTTTCCCCTTGTCTAAGTGAACCTCGGAAAGTAACATTCTGCTAGATATCATCTAGATTGCTTAATATCTGCTAATGGCTGAAATTTCCAAAACAATAAACATCCCCTGCAGCACTTGTGATTTGTTCTCTTGGGCAGACCTTGCATTTAACTTATATCTGCAGATTCTTGCTTTAGAAACTGGAAGCGTTCCAGCCCAAATACATTCCACAAAACAAACTACAAGGGAAACCTTGTCCTCTCGAAAATATGTCTAACACAATGAAGTGCAAGATTATTCAAATATGTAAGTGTGACAGTACAGCTCTCGATCCAGTCCACTCAACGTGAGTGGGGCAGGGATAAGTGTGTGTAGTTGCACCTACTTTATTTAAATACATATATGTATAACTGTGAAATATTAGTGCTTGTGTTTGTACGATTGTTGTCATCAGTGTTTTAAAAACTGCCTATCTTGTTCTGTAGAAAAAAACCTACGTTGTCTGTAAGAGTCTGTCTTGCAGATGTTAGCACAGCGTGTCAGTATCTATGTGAGATCGTTGTGTATTTGCATGAAACATTGCTTCAATTACAAATGGTCTGGACGAGGGGGTTGGGAAGGTGTATTCTTAAGGGCATGTATCAAGATTAAGGTATTATTTTCTTTGTACTCATAAACAAGTAATTAGTAGATACAGTATGACTACAGGAAAATGTTTATTGCATGCAAGGAACATTTTCCTCAGCCCTCCTGCATTGCATGGGATGGTTTTATATGCTGCAAATGCCACTTCCTTGTTCATTCAGCTGCCAAAGAACCACAAAACGTTTTGGTGAGCAACAAGAGATCTCGAGCTTCATCATATTTACCCTGCAGAGCATACCATTTCTGGTTTTTTTTCTTATTGTGTCTTGAATTACTTTGCAGTTTATTACAGTCTCAATACCAGTCAGATTGAGGTAACTTCTTTTGTGCTGATAGCTCTCCAGGTGGCCTCATTTGCCTTTGAAGGGGTGTTTTGATGTACTGTTCCATATGACCTAGTAAGATCTTGTGCTATGTATATGCACACATATACACATATATTAATATATATTAGCATAGGTATATCTGCCCTTGTTTATTAGTATGAGTTCTTCAGTACTTAATTTTCTACGGATAAAATATGTTATTTAGCAAAACAATAAAAAGATAAAATATTCCTAAGTAAGAGCAACAATTTGATTTCCATTCATTTCAACACATCACTTACTTGGTTGTAGTTTGCTACTTTTAATGAAACTTGCGACCCCATGTTGACTTGTAGTCATTTTACTTTCAAGGTTCAAATATTCTTAGCTATTTGTGTCCAGTCCCATAAATTATTATATTCTTTGTTGCTTTTGAATTTATGAATTATAAGTCAGATTCTTTCTAATTTTACTGAATGTTTTACAAGTGCTTACACTTGACTTGTAGTTGATTGTTTGAGATGAAGAATACCTGTATATGTAAATACTTCTCAGAAGTGAAAATATCGTTCTTTGCTTTCCAGTCAACAGACTAAAAGCTGGTCACAAAAGTATTTCAGAAGTCAACTACTAGAAATAAGAGAGCATTATCTAAGCATACACATTAAAAAAACCACTAAGAATCATTGTCAGATACATTTATCATAGCACAAATTTTATATTTACCAGGTTTATAAAAATATGGATATTGATTGTCTACAACAAATCTAGGAATCATTTCATTGGTTATTATAAAGAATGTGATTCTGTAAGTACACCCGCATGGACAGTGTTGGATTGACATGGAGTTTTTATGATACACTTTAAATATTCACCTTTATCAATTGCTCTGACAATTTTAAAATTTGTGAAGCTGTATAAACAAAATCTGCAACTGTCAGAAATACTTATTTCTGAAAAGGCCTTAAGCTTTTCTGTCATTCCTCTTTACCTCTTCACAAAGTACAGCAGCTCCATAGATGAGAAATGAGACCATACCCCTCTAACTATACCTATATTGAGCTGAATTCACTCCCAGCTAGCAAGTTTTCTTTCTCATCAATATAAACATGTAGAGGGAGGATTTTTAATGCTGTCGAGTATGTAGGCCTTGTACAAAATCCTTAAAACAATGTGTACCATGTTTTGTTTAATTCTGTGCATATGAAATAGTAAGTTGTAAAGGGTTCTTTAACTGTACACAACACAGAGGAAACACTTGAACAGGAATTACATAATTTGTAAATTTTGCTGCCACCAGAACATGTTCAGGAAAGCATTTCTGGAATCCTTTCTTTTCCTCCTAGTAATACATTCCCTCCATTCAGGAAAATTCTGAAGACGGCCATAAGAAGCTGTGGAAAGCTTTCTCACATCCTTTCATTCAGAATTTAGTAGTACCATGTCTAGATTATTTTAAAGAGTGTTTTCCACATAAAGGATATGAATTTCAGGCACAGAAATTTGGCTTAAAATTTACAGACTAATCTTCAAAATGTGAATTTTCATCACACTTTACTCGTTTATTTGTAAATTCACTGTTTAAAATTGAGAAGAGGAATAAAAATCTGGATTTGCTGTTGCAGCTCAAGGTAATCCTCCCCTCCCCCTTATTCACAACTCATTGCCACTTCTCAGTATGCACATAAGGAGCCATTAATTCCACGCAAGAAGTATAAGCCAAATACTGCATTCAGTACTAAGGAAAATGCTAAGGAAAGATTGTCACCAAGATAAATCTTAACTAAGCAGGATCGGGAAACACAGTGCATACTAAACAAAAATCTTTGCATAATACAAAGTAGCTACAATTATGGAAGCCATCAATGTCTGGGATAAAACCAATGCAGAGACTTTCTCTCCAGTTACAAAGGAAATTAAGAAAGGCTTTCTTGAAATCTAAGTTTCATGACAGTCAAGTGCACAGGAAGGAAGTAATTAGGATTGGTATTAGGAAACAGGATTTTAATTTTTAGGCTACACAAGACCTATTTCCTTCACAGAAACTTTATGCATTAGGCTGTGTCTTAATCAAAACATTTTTTTCCATGACAATTCTCCAAGTAAAAATTTTGTTTAAATTTTATCTGACCTTTATTGAGAAGCAGTTCTCTTAAAAATCCACTGAAAAAGTTCTTCATTTTAAAAATAATAAATCAAGTTACAAGATCAACTTTCTGTTATCCTGTTGCAGCTAACTAAATGAATGCAGAAACATGCATGCATTTATGACATTGTGTATATTGATAGTCATCATCATGAAAAAAATCACATTCCCTTAAGGAGAGTATTTTGAAGAAAGGTATAAGCTAATATTCTTTATATTTCTTTTTTCAAGATAAAAAGTCATAGGTTCCTTTAAATTTCCTAGTAGAGTGAACTAGAACAACATGCTTTATCTTGCTATCCTTGGTAAAATGATTCCTTACAACATGATGCAGTGGCTGTAAATTGTCTTGTTTTGGAAACAGATGGAACCAAACTGATTTCTCTTGCATACTACTTCTTTAATAATCCTGCTTTATTGTGTTATGCAGCTCATTGTAAATGTGTAAACATTTCTTCAGTTTGTACTATTTCCTTCTTTAACATCTGTGCCATTGATCTTGAAACATTTCTATGTTATGTTTACTCACTCACAAAGAACTCACAGTTCTGCACAATAGAGAGTTTAATACAAAAGTTAAAATCTTCTCACCTATTCTGAGATAATTCATCATGTTCATAAATTCTGGTGCTGGACTGACAGATGTCCCTTGATCTGAATCAGCCTTTTGAAAAAGAGAGATTCACCTCTCTTCCTTAGCTTGGCAACATTTGAATGTTGATTCAACTAAATACTTAGAGGTGAAGAGTCTATTGAGAACTTAAGTCACCTGAGTACTTGCAGTGTTCAGTTACAATGAATCAGATGCATATTTTTTAAAATGTCCTTTTCTTGCCAATGACACAAGACTAAAAAAAAAAATGAGTCATGATTTGGCATTCCACAGCATGCCTGCAGCCTCTAAAAACTCCTTATTAATCCATCTGTGGTTCCTTTTCTTAGAAACTTTCACAATCCAAGAGGCATTATTGTCCATTGATCTTAAATTGCTGTAATTTTAGAGTTTAGTGATTCCACAACCACATAGCCAAGGCAAGATTTTCTAAAGGTAAAGTGCCTTTTGTCCATGTAGAAAAGAAAACCCAGTGTGAAATCAACAGAATTTCCATTAACATCTTAGGGCTTTGACTTCTTTCCTGATTCTCTGGACATCCAGTAAATATCTTTTAAGGTATATTCAATTAAAATTTAAATTAAAAAATTACTTGTAAGTTTATGGATGCCAGGTGAGCTCTACTTCATTTTTCTCAGTATGATACAGTCAGCCAATTAGTTACCAACTGCACCTCAGAGTAGTCAGCCTCACATTGCAGTTACAAATATTCCAACTGAAATACAGTAAACTTTCCTGACCTTTATGTCTGACAGTAGCTTAATACATAGTCTCATAAGACCTGTGGAAAAAAAATGAATGGTATACTCACAATTGGTGAAAACAAAAACTACAAGAACAGTGTAAAACTTCTGAATGAAGTAATGGAATATTTGTATCTTCTGTTTTGCAGTCTTCCAAATTCAAAATTGCTTGGTTTTCTGTTCCTAATATAGAGAGTATAGAAATACACACATATGATGTTCTTTTTTAAATTACAACTTAAGATGTACACACTTCCAGATAGAATAATAGACTCATAAAATCACCGGGTTGGAAAAGACCCACCAGATCAACCTGTCCAACCATTCCTATCAAACACTGATAGGCAACTGAGGGCAACCCTCAGCACCTTGTTCATCTCTGCCTTAAACACCTCCAGGGAAGGTGAATCAACCACCTCCCTGGGCAGTCTGTTCCAGTGCCCAAAGACTGTTTCTATGAATTTTTTTTTTCCTAATGTCCAGCCTAATTCTCCCCTGGTGGAGCTTGAGGCCATTCCCTCTTCTCCTGTCCCCTGTCACTTGGGAGTAGAGGTCAGCACCCTCCTCTCCACANACAGACTTCTCCCAGTCTGTAGCTCTGCATAGAGTTGTTGTGTCCCAAGTGCAGGACCTTGCATTTAACCGTGTTAAACCTTATGCCATTGGTCTCAGCCAGCAGTCCACCTTGTTCAGACGCCTTTTCAGAGCCTCCCTGCCCACCAGCAGATCAACACTTCCACCCAGCTTAGTATCATTTGCACACTTGCTAAGGGTGCACTCAATGCCTTCATCCAGGTCCTTGATGAAGACATTGAACAGGGCTGGACCCAGCACTGAGCCCTGGGGGACCCCACTTGTGACTGGCCTCCAGTCAGATTTAACACCATTTACCACCACTCTCTGGGCCCAGCCATCCAACCAGTTTTCCTCCCAGGAGAGAGATGAACTGCTAACTTCAGATTCATCTGTCAATATTAAAAAAAAAATTACTGTTAGCACACAAAAGTGAAGTTATACTGATATGTAATAAACCCTAAAGGAAAAGGAAAAGGAGGGAAAAATAATCACTGGGTGTGTAATAATCAATACTCAAAACACAGGATATGACATAATTTACATATGTTTACATTTATTCTTTTGATATTTAAAAAATACAATCTTTTCCAATAGGTATGAACAGGAAAAACAGAAATATTGAAACTGCTGTGTAAAATAATTTTATTTTCTTTTGGCTCTGAATAATGCATTGATATTTAACATTAATATTGTGTTAAACAGGTATTAATTTCTACATGCTGATTATGCCTAGGCATATTCATGATAATGCATGCCTGTTCCTAATCTAATGGTACATTAGATGCCACTGCAGTTTCATGGAAATCCAGCTAACACAGATTATAGAATCTTAGAATGGTTTGGACCTTTTTAAGGTCATCTAGTTCCACTTCCCCGCAATAAACAGGGACATCTTTCACCAGATCAGGTTGTTCAGAGTCCTGTTCAACCTGATCCTAAATGTTTCGAAGGACTGGGCTTCTACGGCCACTCTGGACAACCTGGTTCCATTGTTTCTCCATCCTCACATAAAAAAATACTTCACTATAACTAGTCTAAATCTAATCTCTTTTAGTTTAGTATCTTTACCCTTTGCCCTATCACAACAGGCTCTGCTAAACAATTTGTCCCCATCTCTCTTTAAGTCCCCTTTACACATTGAAAGGCCTCAAAAATGTCTCCTCAAAGCTTTCTGTTCTTCAGGCTGAATGACCCCAACTCTCTCAGCCTGTCCTCATGGAAGAGGTCTTCCAGCCCTCTGAACATTTTTTGGCTATCCTTTGTATCCAGTCCAATAGATCCATGTCTTTCTTGTGCTGAATGCTCCAGAACTTGACGCAGTACTCCAAGTAGAGTCTCACCAGAGTGGAGCAGATGGGGACAATTGCCTTCTTTGACATGTTGGCCATGCTTCTTTTGATGCAGCTCAAGATTTGTTTGGCTTTCTGGGCTCTGAGTACACATTGTCTGCTCACGTCCAGCTTTTCATCCACCAGTACACCCAAGTCCTTCTCAGCAGGGCTTGTCTCCATCTCTACATTATCCGACCTGTAATGATACTGAGGGTTGCCCTGACCCAGGCTCAGGGCCTTGCACTTGGCCTTGTTGAACCTTGTGAAGTCCACATGGGCTAATTCCTCAAGCTTGTCCAAGTCTCTCTGGATGGCATCCCATCGCTCAGGCATGTCAAATGTATCACTCAACTTTGTGTGTTCTGCGGACTTGCTGAGGGTACACTCAGTCCCAGTATCTGTGTCACTGATGAAGATACTAAACTGTGTAGGTACCAATATGAACCCCTGAGGGACATGACTTGTCACAGATCTCCAGCTGACATCAAGCCATTGACCACTACCATCAGGATGTGAGCATTCTATCTATTTCTGATCCACTGAATAGTCCACTTGTCAAATAAATCCATATCTCTCTAATTTAGAGAGAAGGTTTGTATCTGGCAACTTGAAAACACCTGAAGAATGAACTCTGCAGTAGTCAGTCAAATTTAGGATATCACTGGACTGCAAATAGTCATGGCATTCAATCATTTTCCACAGAGTATAATTTATACTCAGCAAAATTCAGAGACCAATACAAGTCATATGAACTAATAAATTAATATTTAAGATCTGCTTTGAAGATGATTTCTTTTTTTTTCTGATCACACATATCCTTTACAGAGGCACTGACCTGTATTCTGTAGTCTAGATTTGAATATGTAATACAGGAACTGAAGCAAGTGACTGAACATGTCAAAGAGCGCTCTCTGGATCTGTAAAGTCATAGGTAGTGTTAAAGCGAGTAGTCAATATCAACATGTGGAAATGTGCCCTGCACCACACAAAATTCCCAAAGCAGGAATGATTCTCCAACGAAAGTATTGTTAAGTCCAAGTTGTTCAACCTAGTGTCCTTTTTTTAAATGCATGGACAAATCAGGAATAATTTGTCTTACCTACATTAAGATGCCAGTCTTTAGAAAGCCAAAAACTGAGGGGAGAGACATATTTGGGAGAGTAACTATCGCTGAAAGATAGGATGAGTATTAGTCTATTTGCATGAGGTGGTGCATGGTTACCTTTGCATCTTTTTTAAATTTTTTTTCTTCCTTTTTCTTTTATTTATTGAATGATATATATCTTGGCCCACAAGTTTTCTTTCTTTTGCTTTTTCTATTCTCTCCCCATCCCACTGGGGTTAGGGAGTAAGTAAGTGGCTGTGTGATGCTTAACTGCTGTACTATACCAGAGAAAGAAGTGGTCTGTCTCAACATCACACCTAATCTAAGGATACCCCCCAGACAACTGCACGTGGGCTGTGGTGCCAAATAGGATGGGTTTGCAGGGTCAGCTACCAGACCAAATAACTGCCAGGAGCTGGGCACTAGACAAAACAACTTCCAGGACCTGAACATGCCCAAACAGGTGCATGTTTTTGATGGGAAAATAAGGAGAGGAGCTAATGCAATGAGCTAACTAGCAAGGCATGATTCCTAGCGTATAAAGGGCAAAGCAAGGGTGAGGATTGGAGAATGTGCTCCCACCAAACTGAGCATTAGTCTGACAGGATGCCACAGTGCTGTGGTGGTAGCTATGCCTGATCTTTACAGCACGTATCATTGTAACTGCCTAGAGGGTTAGCTCACAACACAGAGGTAAAATAAAGGTCCCTGTCTCTGAATTCACAAGGGCTGTGTTCCTCTTCCATACACTATCTGAGTGTGCAGAAAAGGCAGAACTGGAAACCTTTCCTCCTTATTTTGATTCTTCCTTACTTCCCACAATTCTTAGGTAAAGTTATCCTTCTCTGGTACAGCTGCTAAATGGAGTTAGGCTCTTATGGGAAGCACACAAGCTATAAAAAAATTCAGAATATACCTGTCTACAGATAAAACTCAGGAAAAATTATGATAGATATGTACTCTGTTGTCTGTCCTGAAATATTTGTATTTGTTTAAAAATGTATGAAAAGGAAAATAATGTATAAAGAAGGCAAGCATTATTCAGTTAATCCCTGTATCTAAATGCTTAGACATTCTTATGAGCAGCAACCTGATTGAGTATGTTTCCCTAGCTTTGTATTCTTCCATGTAGTCATACTCTTTGTTTCTATTCATACTTTTATCACAAGCAAATAGAGCCCATTAAAGAAATTATATCTACCAGTACACAAACCGACATCTGCTAATGATTTAATTTTTAGCTTCTATTCTCAAACAGTCATTTATTTTTCGAAAGCAACTTTTATAAGTGGGAGGATCATTTTAGTCTCTGTAGAAATAAAAACATTAGGTAGAAGAAAAATGCAATGAACAGAGTAAAAAGCATAGAATTATCTGAAATCAAAATATATTATTTTAAAGTTTTCAGGGGCTTTCACTCTACTAAAGAAAGTGCATAGTTATATCTAAGCCCATTTTTTTCCTGAAAGAAAATCAGAAGTCTCCTTAAAAAAATGCTTGCCTCAGGTGCATAAAAGGTGTTGAGAAGCATTGAAAGGTGGGGTTTTTTATGAGTTCAGTGTGCTATATCAATGGTTTATCTTGTAATTTTGATGGCAAAACTTTAGCTCTAACATCAGATTCATTAGGTTATGTTCTGGTTTATCTCCAAAATAGCAATGGGTTTATGTAAATTTCATTAGCATTATGTTTTAATTTTTACTTAGGCAGATGAGAACTCCTTCTTTGTTTCTACGCAGTCAGATAGTGCAGACCAAATAACCTTTGGGTTCACCTGTGAGATGGGAGTAAGAATTTTTATTCATATGTAACAGACTGCATCTTAACTTTGTGTTTCAGTTCTTCTGAATGTGGGTTTCTTACATGGACTAGGAAAAACATTAGTACAGCAAAATCAAACATTTTTCTCTCGGTAAAAGAGAAGAAAATTTTCTTTAGGATGAAGAAAGAAAGATCAATTTATTGTCCTCAGGGGTAAGGACAGTAATGGGAATATTTCCAGTAAAGAGAAAAGCAGAAAATAGGTCAGGAAATGTGAACTTTCTGTTCTTTCTGTTATTGAAGATGAGAATAGGGTAAAACAGAAACTTTATTGAGAGAGTCCATTTCATCAGCTGTGGTCTCATTGTTGCACATTCTTATCTTTCCTCAGTGCCACTGACAGATAGAGTAGGCAAGAATATAGACATTTCTGATTCTCAAAATCTATCGCCCTACACACTATCTGAAATGTACCATGCCTAGATAGAAAGTCTTTTATCAACATTTAACCTTTACAATAGAATTATCCTTATTTTCACATTGGATTTTATAGATAAAGCAGCTTTTTTTCTCACATGCCATAGTAAGCGTAGCTTCTGAATTCAGTTTCTGACTTTGTTTTCCTTATATCTTTATGTGACTTAAAGGTCTAACTAAAACTGACCATCGACTGGCAACTGTACAAGGCCATATGGATTTTACAAGTCACAGGCCATGAGCAGGTGTAGGCTTCACTGTAGGATAGTTACTGAGTCAGTAGCAGAGCATGGTATTCTATGTGGATTTTTTCATTGAAATCACTTCCATCATGGTTCTTTTTAAACAATGATATGAAGACTTTAAGGAAGAAGAGTCAGTTTAGAGTACCTTTATTAAAAATTATCCATCTTATTTAAAAAATTAAATATGTAGCTTTACTAATGATTTTCCATTTTTAGAGGGGGGGGGGTTGGCATAAATGATGACCATATGTTTGCCAAAACTGAACTTATTCTTTCATTCATATTTTAAATCTTTCAGAAGTCTGTCATGCATATAACTACAGTGTGCATGCTACATGTAACAAATGAGTAGCAGAAAATATAGATGCTCTTCAGTTTTCCACAGCACAAATTTCTTCTCCATACTTCTGTGAAGACATATAGAATATTTTAACATCACACAAAACAAAAAATGAGATCTACTAAGATTTTGATAATTTCCTCGATATATCAATAATATGAACATAAAATTTTAGTTCACAACATGATCTTCTGTAGACTTTATATCCTGAAAGAAGTAGCAAAAGAATAAACGTGTTAAATATTTTCAAAACATATTCCTAGATATAATTAATAATGTATGGTTCTCATTCTTCACCTTCTGTCAAAGCAAAGAGATGCAGTGTATGGCACATGTTGAACTTACTAGTGTTTTGAAGAGATAAAGTATTCCTGTAATCTGAATGAAGGTTTTTAGGTATCAGCTAACTAGTGTCTCTTCCTGTGAGAAAGCAAAAAGAGAGCATGATCAACTGTATCAGAGAAAAAGAAAGATAGCAGGTAAAAAGGCAGGCAGGCAGGCAGGCAGGGAGGCAGGGAGGCAGGGAGGCAGGGAGGCAGGGAGGCAGGGAGGCAGGGAGGCAGGGAGGCAGGGAGGCAGGGAGGCAGGGAGGCAGGGAGGCAGGAAGGTAGGGAGGTAGGGAGGCAGGCAGGCAGGCAGGCAGGCAGGCAGGCAGGCAGGCAGGCAGGCAGGAAGGAAGGAAGGAAGGAAGGAAGGAAGGAAGGAAGGAAGGAAGGCAGGCTATCATGGTTTTGTTAGAACTGGAGTTCATCAGTTGGTCATATCAGTTCACAAAATACTTTTTGATGATGAAATAAATGATATCATGGACATCAAACCATGAAGCGGGTGGTCTAGAACGTGTAGTCTCCACCTGCAGGGATATACAAAACCGAAAAGGATATATTGTTGAGCAGACTGCCATAGCTGACCTTGCCTGAGCTGGCAGAATGGACTTGGGCAATCCAAGCAGAACCCTAACAACTTCAATGATTTTGTGTTTCTGTGAAATGCTTTAGAACTCCAGTGTCTTGTGGGTCCAGAATTTTAAGGCACTCCATTTTAAAATAATCCTCATAACTAGATTACTATATCCAAAACATAATAACAAGCTTGTAATTAGTCTTAGACAGGGTCGTGTGCCGTCATATGTCTTCTCTATCATGTAAAGAAATAGAAACAATTATTATCCAAAAATGAAACACATATCTCTACAGTGTCATGCTAACATAATACAGTTCACAGTAAATCAAATCACATGATTTTCATTTAGAGAAATCCCAACAAATTACGACACTCATGTAATGACAATTATGATAGTGTAATGTTCATTTTTTAAAGTATTAGTGTTTTCAGACTTACAGTCCCTTGGACTCATCTTTGATTCTTTCCTAATATTTATGGGTGATCTGGGGTATCATAGACAGTGATATCTTCACAATTGAAAAAAATGACCCAATCTAATAAAGATAACATTTTAAGAGAAAATATATGCCACGAGTGCTCTTTAACTAGATATTTCTTGTTCCAATCTACAAAACAATCAGAGCTACTAATATATTACTTCATGCTCTTAAAAAGAAAAATTACTTGCACTGTGACATTTAGTATGCAATTTTGCAAATAATTGTTCTAATTAAAGATATTTTCAATAAAATATTTCTCCTGTCAATAGGTATCAGTTTAGACGTACTGGGAATTTTTAATGAACTGCTATGTAAAATATAGACCAAACCATAAATCCATACTGAACATACTTTAAAGGCCTAGTCTTATGCCTAGAATTAATCAAATTTATTTGTTCATCAATTTAATTATCATTCTAAGCTATTGAATCAAAATAAGAATCTTTAGTGCATTTAAAACATGAAACAAGCGAGCATTGAAGATCAAGGGGCTGATGCCAGTACACTGATTAGCAAAATACCAATATCTTTCATAGCCATCTAGCATGAATACATAAATTTCTTAAGTAATCACTAATCTCAAGCTTAAACAGATACGCTTTCATTAAAATACATTACAATTTCCTATTAAGACACCACTAGAAGAATCAGTTTCAGTTGATCCATTGTTTCAGTTGATCCATTGTTTCAGTTGATCGAAGTAGAAAAATAAATGCAGTGTATTTTTCCATTCTTACAAAATGATGCATTTTGTTTTCAAACATCTTCATTAACTGTTATGTTTCAGTTTTAGCTAAGTTTTCTTATACCTCTGACCCTGTCAGTGTTATGCTAGTAGTTTTTTTCCTCTAAATATGAATTTTATTTCATTGTTGGTGCTTAACTGCCTTTTTTAAAATTCTGGAAGTATCAGCTTTTCAAGAGTTTGAACATTAAGGTAAATATTTATTATTTATGTGGAGAGTAAATAAATAAAAGCAAATAACTGCAATGGCTGAATATGAATGTTACGCAGCAAAGAAAAAGAATGAAATGTGGATAAGTAAAAATCAGATCTATATATAGACTATAGCATATGTGGGTATTTCCATATGTTTGTAAAGAGGAGTGTGTTGGATATGTGTTATCATGTTCAGTTACATGCCACATATTTTGAAACATACTAATTAACTGCTAAAAGCTCAAAAAACCTGAAGCAAACAGAAAACACACAAATTAATTTCTACAAAATCTTTTGCTGACCCTACAAAGCTATTAGAAATATATTCATTTACCAATTTTTCAAATAATTAATCTTATATAAACAAGCAATTGACCAATTAGTTGTTAGCTGATATTTGATTATTAAATATGCTCACATCTTTCCCAGTACAAATTTACAACTTTAATATCATTTTCATTTTCAGTTCTGTAAGACTTGAAAAGACCATAGAACACTAATACCTAATGTTCTGAATGAAGACATACTCAGACTATATAAAACTTTTTTCTTCATCCAGTATAAAATTCATTTCTAGTTATTATCTATCATTATAAAGCTTACATATGAGGGAGCAGTACAGATCAGTGAGATAGACATGTAAATTTAGCAAAAATTTCTTTGCACAAGGTCCTAGCAGATCCTCAGTGTGAAATTCTGCGTCTAAAATACAGTATGGTTGACTTGAAAGTCAGGTAGTGGCACAGAGCAAAAATAACTTGTGTCAATGACCATGATTTCATATTACAGACTACTGCTTTACCAAGTAAGGAATCAGGGGCTGATAAGAACTACAGTGATAATACTTGGTTGTTATGTTGGGGCTTTTTTAATTTTCCATTTTATACAAAAAAAAGCCATTAGAATTAAATTTGCATCATATTTTACTTAGTACTATAGCAAGTATCACCACCTATCTTTCATAATTTATAATTCCTTTGTAACTGAATAAGAAGTAACATCGGAAAAATGATTCAACATTAAAGGAAAAAAATATTATGACTATCATGATTATCATGACTCATTTATAAATGTTTAACTTTATAGTTGGAAGGGAGGAAATTCAACAGAGATATTTTTTCCTTCTCTTTCCATTCTGAAGATTTACATAAAGTATATTTGAAAAACTTAAGGTGCCTTTGTCTTCTTGGAAATAAGTATTTTTCAAAAAGGAAAGTTTAATTATCTTTCTTGTGTAAAATGAAGTACATCGGTATCAGTTCAAGCAAAGACTACACTGACAGTGAAAGCAGACAAGATTACTTTAGATTTTACAGTTCAATATCACCCTCTCCTGGCAGCATGCATGAACTAAAATATCATCAATGCACGAGTTTTGAAAATTTGTAAAGTATTTTGTATTGGTTTTAAAATACAAACATCCCTTTTATTGATTCAAACAATTAACTTAGTGTAGAAGAAGAAAATTAAAATCTTCTTTTTTTTTTCTTGTAACAATTGTAATCCACTAAAATTAAATATCCTTGTATATATTCACTATTCATTAAAACTATTCCACTTTTGATTTGTTTAAAGGCCTGTACGAACCCGACCAGCCCTCAAACAGTTCCCACACCATATTTAGTTAACGCTGCTATATTTTAACTGTTTTTAAAAAATATTTATTTATTCCCTCTCTTGATTAATCCAAGATACCAGTATGTTAAGAAAAAATATCATCAAAAAGAAGGCCAGGAATTTATTTCACTACAAGTATAATGTCAAAAAGTGAAGAAGATAGCCCTGAAAATCCTGATGACAGCAATAAGTAAGGTATTTATAGCTTACCAATGTGGCTTATACACTACTGAGGAATAGATAGCAGGTTTCCCTTCTCTCTGCTTACTTTGTAAACTCTTTGAAACAGCTTATTGTGCACTTATGTGTTTTATACCATAATCAGTTTGTAATACCGATCATGTTTTTGGCAAAATTTCAGTAGCTACCTGATGAAATACACTACTACTGTAAAAGCTGTAACATCTATCCAGCCATGACAAGCTGAAGAGAACAGATACACTGAAGGTCATCTGGAATAAATTACGGTTAACATCTTAAATTTCAGAGATTCCATAATTAGTAAGCATATGAATGTGAAAATTGAAAATAGAAGACCTGTGGCATGAAGAAAAATGCTTTTTTTTTTAAGATTCAACATCTTATTCACAGTAGCCAAATAGCAAGCTTTTGACTGCATTGGTGGATGGAAGAAGGGTAACATTGTTCCCATTTTTAAAAAGGGTAGAAACATCACCCTTGGAACTACCAGCCTGTCAGCCTCACGTCTGTGCTTGGGAAGATCATGGAACAGAACCTCCCAGAAGCTATGGTTAAGCACATGGAGTACAGGGAGGTAATACAAAACAGCCAGCATGGCTTCACCAAGGGCAAGTCCTGCCTGACCAACCTAGTGACTTTCTATGATGGGATGACCACATCACTGGACTTGGGAAAAGTAATGGATGTANAAGTGTTGTCACTCAGGAGTCCATACTGGGACCAGTGCTGTTTAATACTTTCATCAATTATATAGACAGTGAGATTGAGTGCACCCTCAGCAAGCTTATAGATGACACTAAGCTGAGTGATGCAGTTGTCACAACAGAAGGATGGGATGTCATCCAGTGGGACCTGGACAAGCTGGAGAAGTGGGCCTGTGTGAATTTCATGAGGCTCAATAAGGCCAAGTGCAAGGTCCTACGCTTGGGTTGAGGCAATCTCCAGTTTCAGTACAGGATGGGTGACATGATATGAAAGTAGCCCTACAGAGGAGGACTTAGTGTTGCTCTTTGATAAGAAGCTTGATATGAGCTAGGAATGTGTGCTTGCAGTCCCAAAGGACAACCATATCCTGGGCTGCACCGAAAGAAGCATGGACAGCAGGTTGAAGGAGGTGATTCTCTCCATCAAATCTGCTCTTATGAGACCTCACCTACAGTACTATCCAGTTCTAGAATACCTAACATAAGAAGGATATGGAGCTGTTCGAATGGACCCAGAGGATGGCTACGAAGATGATCAGAAGGCTGGAGCACCTCTGCTGTGAGGACAGGCTGAGAGAACTGGGGTTTTTCAGCTTGAACAAGAGAAGGCTTTTGGGAAACCT
>WAAB01003353.1:8098-20222 GCA_013389865.1 Piaya cayana | reverse complement strand
CATCCCCATCCTCTCCCCTTCATCCCCATCCTCATCCCCTTCATCCCCCTCCTCATCCTCAGCCCCATTATCCCCATCCTCATCCATCCCCCATCTTCATCCTCGTCCCCTCCATCCCCATCCTCATCCTCATCCCCTCCATCCCCATCCTCATTTTCTGTCCCTTGATCCCCATCCTCATCCATCCCCATCCTCATCCTCTGCACCTTCATCCTCCTCACTCCCTGTCCCCAACCCCTGTCCTTATCCCCGTGACTGCTCCCTGTCCCCATCTCCTGTTCCCCTCTCTGTCCCCATCCTCCTCACCCCCTGTCCCCTCTCCCTGTCCCCCTCTTCTTCTCCCTGTCTCCATCCCCCTTACCCTCTCCTTGTCCCCATCCCCCTCTCCCTGTCCCCGTCCCCCTCTCCCTGTCCCCATCCCCTTCACCCTCTCCCTGTCCCCTGTCCCTTCCTGGTGCCAGGGCCGTGCTGGCGTGTCCCTGCCCGGGGGTGACCTCTCTCTGTCCCTCTGTGCCTCTGTCCCCTCCGCGCTGCCGCAGGGTTATTTTGGGGCTATTTTTGGGCTGTGGGGACAGCGCGGGGCTGGCACAGACCCCTGGCTCCGGTGTCACCCACTGGCCATGCCCCGCACGGACACGTGTTGGCAGCGGGGACAGGACTGACTGTCCCATGGAGTCTCCCAGCTGTCCCGAGGGCTCCCGGGGACAGCTCTGGCCCTGCTCCAATGTCCCTTGTGTCCCTCTGTCCCAGCATCCCTTGGAGGTGAAGAAGGACCCCTCCACCCCACCCCACCCCGGCTGGATTTGGGGATCCCATGGGGACTTGGCCTCATCCTGCTCCCCCCTGTCCCCACACGAGCAGCGAGGTGGGGCAGGGGACACTGTCCTGGTGCAGCTTTGGCTCTCGCAGCCCACCGGTGGCACCAGGGCACGGCCACGCTGGGTGTTCGGGATGCTCCAGGCTCTGAGAGATCCCTTGGTGGCACCTTGGCAACAGCCACCGCGTGCCCAGGATGCTGCAGGTTCCGACACCTCCCTTGGTGGCACCGTGGTGCGTCCACGCCGTGTGTCCAGGACGCTCCAGGCTCTGATAGATCTCCTGGTGGCACCGTGGTGTGTCCACACCATGTGTCCAGGATGCTCCATGCTCAGCCGTGTCCCTCAGTGTCACCGTGGTGCATCCACACTGTGTGTCCATGATGCTCCAGGATCTGATAGACCCCTTGGTGCCGCCATGGTCTATCCACAACGTGTGTCCAGGACACTCCAGGCTCTGATAGATCTCTTGGTGGCACCGTGGTGCGTCCACACCATGTGTCCAGGATGCTCCATGCTCAGCCGTGTCCCTCAGTGTCACCATGGTGCATCCACACCGTGTGTCCAGGACGCTCCAAGCTCAGCCGTGTCCCTCGGTGCCACCGTGGTCTATCCACACCATATGTCCAGGACGCTCCACGCTTAACCATGTCCCTCGGTGGCCACCACGCTGGGGATGCCTGGGGTGGCCGCGTGGTGTTGTGCCGTGTGTCCAGGCTGAGCACCCCAACCCCTGTGGGAGCAGCTGCCGCCGCGGGGCCCGCGGGGTGGCCGGTGGCAAAGAGCCAGCGGGCAGCCACGTGCCCGGGCAGCCGGGCGCTCACCGTGCCGGCGCAGCCCGGGGGGGGCCCTCGCTCCGTGTGCCGCCTGCCGGAGCCAGACAGTTGTTTAATTTCCCAGGCGCGGGTGGGAGGGGGGATGGAAAGTTTCCCGGGGCCGAAGCTGGGACGGCCGCACGCTTTCCTGCTCTGCTCCGGCCTGGCGGCTGCGCCGAAGGTGCCCGGGCCATGCTGCCCACCGCGCCCCGCTCGCCGGAGCCTTCTCCGGCCGCCTCGCCCCGCAATTCGCCCCGCAATTCCCCCGTCCTCTTCAGGAAGCTCCTGATGAACCAGAGCATCCGCCTGCAGCGGCGCTTCACCGTGGCACATCCCCTCTGGTAAGGGGGGGACGCCGGGATGGGGTCAGCGTGGAGAGCCTGAGGCTGTGGCACAGCCCCGGGGGACACAGGGGGCGAGCAGGGGACAGCGGGGTCACCACCGCGAGCCAGGGGATGAGCTGGAATGGGGGGGACCACCAACTGAGCATGGACGCATTCATCACAGCGATGGTGGCTGCACCAGGCGAATGCCCCGCGGTGATGAGGGGCTTTTTGTGGCCCAGCGAGGCACCAAACCCTCCGCCGCGGCACCATCGGGCACCTCGCAGCCTCCCCAGGGAGATGGTTTGGGGGCTCCCCCCGCTTGTACCGGTGGGTGCCAGATCCAGGGCTCAGATCCCTTCTCGGCAGCAACAACTTCTATTTATAGGAGCCCCCGGCATCCAGCCCCGTTCTTGATGCCGACACCGAAACGAGGGGCTCGGATTTGGCTCCGTGCCGGGGCGCGGGGCTGGCAGCGGGGTCAGCGGTTGGTGGCACGGGGCCAGGGGGCAGACAGTGGCACGGCCACAATGGGGCTTTGTGTCCCCGGTACCATCGGGGACGCGCGGCACAGCAAACAAGGGGCTGGGGGCCGGCTGCCCGGCTGGCACTGCCAAGTGCCGGGGACGGCCACGCCGCAGGCACCGGGGACAGAGCGATGCTGCCGGGCAGCCGGTGCCCGTCGCGCCGACACTCCTGCATCAGGTAGGTGCCATGGGGACAGGGTGGCTCCGGTGGCCTTGGGGCTCTCCCAATTTGCCCAGTGTGCTGGGGTAACTGGTCACAGTGGTGGTGGCTGCGGCGGGGGGGGGACAGCAGCTGACTGGCCCTCGCCACGTCCCTTAGCGCGACCTTTCCCATGACCCCGGAGCAGCGGAGGCGAGGGGGGAGCAGCCACCGTGGGATATTGTGGGGTGACCGTCCCCACGTCCCCTGTGTCCCCCAAGGTGACTTCGGTTGGGGGGTCCCTGTGCTGCCACCAGCACGTCCCCAAGCTGCAGAACTTGGATCCCCTGGAAATTTTTGGGTTTTTTATGTCCCCTGGCTCTGTGCCAAGGCTGGGACGCTGCGGGACACGGTGCCTCGAGCGGAGGCTGATGGGGGATTTGGGACTTTCGAGGACTTGGGACAATCGGGAAGGAGGATGGGGATGGGCGGGAGCCCTTCCTGGGGTCTTTGGAGTTGGGGGCTTCGGGGCAGGGGGTCCTGTCCCACCCAGGTGACAGGGAACAACCTGCCTCTGCTGGCTGGTGTCCCCAATCCCTGTCCCTGCTGAGCTGGCAGGCGCTGAGGGCTCCACACGCACCGAGTTGTGTCTGTTCTCAGCACTGGAGCGAAGAAGCCAGTGGGGTCAGGCTGGGTGGTGGCCAATGTCACTGAATTGGGCCACCAAGCTGGAATGTGTCCCCAGTCCTGGATCTCATTGTGCTGGAGGGTCCCACATGCACTGAGTTGTGTCCGTTCTCAGCACCGTGTGAAGGAGCCGTTGGGGTCAGGCTGGGTGGTGACTGGTGTCACAACAGGGGTCACCGAGCTGGGATGTGTCCCCCAATCCTGGATCTTATTGTTCTGGTGGGTCCGTGTGCATCAAGTTGTGTCTGTTCTCAGCACCAGCGAGAAGGAGCCGATGGTGACAAGCTGGCAGCGAGCCCACCGAGCTGGGGTGCTGAGGCACGGAGGTCACAGAGAACACAGTGGCCTCCCTCGCACCCATGGGTTGAGGTCCCCGGGCCACTCGCCCCCTGCCAGCGTTGTCCCCTCTCCTCTCGCAGCTTTGACCTGGAGAATGGTCCCCCCAGCCGGGGCGCGCTGGACCCCCAGGCCAGCCCGGGCGCGGGGCTCGTCCTTCAAGGCACCTTCCCGCACGGCCAACGCCGAGAATCCTTCCTCTACCGCTCCGACAGCGACTATGACCTGTCCCCAAAGGGCATGTCCCGCAACTCCTCCATCGCCAGTGACCTGTGAGTGCCCCCCCACCACCCCTGACCCCCGCCCCTAGCCCCCTTCCCTGCGGCTCACGCTCCCTCTGCTCCCCCAGCCATGGAGAAGACATGATTGTCACGCCCTTCGCACAGGTAGGTGCCTGGATCCCACCTGGATGGGGACAGGGAGGGGAGGAAGAGGATGGGGAGAGGGGATGGAGAGAAGGTGTCGAGGATGGGGACAGAGGATGGGGATGAGGACAGGGAGAGGGTGAGGAAGATGGGGACAAGGAGAGGGTGTAGAGGATGGGGACAGGAGATGGGGATGAGGATGGGATGGGGACAGGGAGGGGATGAAGAGGATGGGGAGAGGGGATGGAGAGAAGGTGTCGAGGATGGGGACAGAGGATGGGGATGAGGACAGGATGGGGACAGTGAGAAGGGACAGAGAGAGGGTGTAGAGGATGGGGACAGGGGATGGGGATGAAGATGAGATGGAGACGGAGAGGATGAAGACGATGGGGACAGGGAGAGGGTGTAAAGGATGGGGACAGGGAGAGGGAGATCGGGACAGGGGTTGAGGACAGGCCATGAGGAGGATGGGGACAGGGAAGGGGTGAGGAGGATGGGGACAGGGGAATGGGACAGTGAGAAGGGCCAGGGGGTGGAGATGATTGACAGGGATGGGCCCAGGGTGGTGGGAAAGGGAGGGGGTGAGGCTGGGGGAGGGTGTCCACTGGCCCTACCGCCCTCTCTCCCCCACCCCAGGTCCTGGCCAGTCTCCGCACGGTCCGGAACAACCTGACCCACCTGCAGGACCGCGCCGGCATGAAGTGAGTCGGCACCGGGGTGGGCGAGGGGCTCAGCGGGGCAGGGGGGGGCTCTGCCCCATGGCAAAGCTGGGGGGACGCGCCGCCCTGGGGGTCCCGGCTTCTCAGCCCCCCCACCTTTGGCAGGCGAGCATCGAGCAGCAGCCTGCCCTCCGGGAGCAAGGCCAGCCTCGCCGGTGAGTGACCCACAGAATCACCAGGTTGGAGGAGACTCATCGGATCATGGAGTCCAACCATTCCCATCAATCACTAACCCATGTCCCTCAGCACCTCGGCCACCCGGCCCTTAAACCCCTCCAGGGAAGGGGACTCAACCCCCTCCCTGATCAGCCTGTTCCAGTGCCCAATCACCCTTTCCATGATTTTTTTTTCCTAATATCCAGCCTGAACCTCCCTTGGTGGAGCTTGAGGCCAGGGGTTGATGCCGGGAAGGCTTTTGGGGTGGGATGGTTGTCCCCCGCATCCCTACCGATGGGTTTGGGGGTGCATCAAATCCCCCCCAAGCAGGACCAGAGCAGCAGCTTTGCCCTTTGGGATCCATGTCTGGTTTTCAGCAGTTCCTCCCGCGTGGCGGTGGTGGAAAGGCTCCCGTTGACGTCAAACCTTCCATTAATAAAACCCCGCCGGCGGCGGAGAGCGGGGCCCCGTGGGAGTTCGGCTGCCCCCGGCTTGGCCGGTACCCATGGGCACCGCGTGTCACGCCGCGTGCCGGGGACACCGGGCGATGGGGCTGAGCCCCACGGTCCAGGGATGCTCGACCCCATCCAGCTCCCCTGCATCCTCCTGTACCCCTGGCCTCCTCACTTTAGTCGGGGTAGCCACACCGGCGAGCCCCTAGGCTCCGTGTGGCACAAGCTACCCACCGGGGATGGGGGCACCGCGACCGGGACCCTGCGTGCGCCCCCGTGCCGGGTCACTGCGCCCCTGTGCCGGGTGGCTGCGCCCCCCAGCAGGCCTCGTGCCAAGGCGGTGGGTGCCCCCCCCCCCCCAACAGAAGATGCCCACCAGAAGCTCTCGCGGGAGACCCTGGAAGAGCTGGACTGGTGCCTGGACCAGCTGGAGACGCTGCAGACCAGGCACTCGGTCAGCGAGATGGCCTCCAACAAGGTAAGGGGCCCAAGCCTGGAGACCTCATCGCCGTGGGGTGCACCGAGACCCCAGGGTGGGGGTCCTGCCCTTGTCCCCCCCGGTGCTGAGCAGTGCCCACCGCCCGCAGTTCAAACGGATGCTGAACCGGGAGCTGACGCACCTGTCGGAGACCAGCCGCTCGGGGAACCAGGTGTCCGAGTACATCTCCAGAACCTTCCTGGGTGAGGAACCCCTGGGGACACCTCCACTCGGTGTCACCTCTCTGCCAGCAGCGGTGGGGGGGGGTCTTCATCCCACGGGGACCCTGGCAGGGATGCTGTGACACCTCATGGCACGGGGAACCCGCGGTGCCAGCAGCCGAACCCGCTTGCTTCCCACACAAACCTTCGATGCGGGGAGCTGGCGGGGAGGGGGATTCCCCACGGGGGGGAAGGGGCTTCCCCAAGGGTCCCGGTGGGATTTGGAGCCTTGGGGGTGTCACAGCTTTCTCCTGCTTGGGAGCGTCGGTGCGCACTGGTGCTTACTGGTGCTTACTGGTGCAAAGGGGCTGAAGCTGGGGGTCCCAGGCCCCACAGCGGGTGGTGGCACGGGGAGTGGGAAGCGCTGGGTATCCCCCGTGCAGCCCCCCCCCCCCCAGTTGCCATGGCATTCGGTGTTTTCCACGCCGGTTGACGTCACCGGCACAGCCGGGGGATGCTGGGGAGAACCGGGCTCCCCCGCAAGCTCACGGCACCCCCGTGCCGGCCCAGACAAGCAGCACGAGGTGGAGATCCCATCGGCGCTGGCCAAGGACAAGGAGAAGGAGCGGAGGAAGCGCCCCATGTCCCAGATCAGCGGCGTCAGGAAGCTCACGCACGGCTCCAGCCTCTCCACTGCCGCCGGCATCCCCCGCTTCGGGGTGCAGACGGAGCAGGAGGGGCTGCTGGCCAAGGTGAGACCTGGCACGGGTCACCCAGCCGGCCACGGGGGTCCCTCTGCCCGCTGGCCGCGCACGGACCTCTGTCCCTCCGGTCTCCAGGAGCTGGAAGACACCAACAAGTGGGGGCTGGACGTGTTTAAAGTCGCCGAGTATTCCGGCAACCGCCCGCTGACGGTCATCATGTACAGCATCTTCCAGGTGAGCATCCAACGGGACGTCCCCTGGCGTCCGCGCCTGGATGGGGACGAGCCACCTCCCTCCTCCGCGCAGGAACGTGAGCTCATGAAGACCTTCCGCATCCCCGTGGACACCTTCATCACCTACATGCTGACCCTGGAGGATCACTACCACTGCGACGTGGCCTACCACAACAATATCCACGCCGCCGACGTGGCTCAGTCCACCCACGTCCTCCTCTCCACGCCGGCGCTGGAGGTGAGCCCCGGTCACCCAAGGCCGCCAAGCGTGTCTGGTGGGGCCGTAACGCATCTACGATGGCTTTTTCTCGCCGTTCCTAGGCTGTTTTCACCGACCTGGAGATCCTGGCTGCCATCTTCGCCAGCGCCATCCATGACGTTGACCACCCCGGTGTCTCCAACCAGTTCCTCATCAACACCAGTGAGCCGGGGGGGCTGGGATGGAGCTTTGGGGGGGGAGCACGAGGCATCCAGGAGCCCCCCTGGGGTGACCCGGTGTCTGTCTCGCAGACTCGGAGCTGGCCCTGATGTACAACGACGCCTCGGTGCTGGAGAACCACCACCTGGCTGTTGGTTTCAAGCTCCTCCAGGAGGAGAACTGTGACATCTTCCAAAACCTGAGCAAGAAGCAGAGGCAGTCGCTCCGCAAAATGGCCATTGACATGGTGGGGGGAGGGCCTGGGCCCTCTGAAACGGGGGCTCTGGGCTCGGGGACTTTGTGGTGGGGTCACTGAGCCCCGTTGCCGCTTGCCCCGTGCAGGTGTTGGCTACAGACATGTCCAAGCACATGAACCTGCTGGCGGATTTGAAGACCATGGTGGAGACCAAAAAGGTGACCAGCCTGGGGGTGTTGCTGCTGGACAACTACTCCGACCGCATCCAGGTGGGCACGGAGCAACGAAGCTGGGGAAGGGGCTGGAGAAGAAGAGGAACGGCTGAGAGAGCTGGGGGGGTTTAGCCTGGAGAAGAGGAGGCTGAGGGGAGAGCTCATTGCTCTCTGCAACTGCCTGAGAGGAGGTTGTGGAGAGGAGGGAGCTGGGCTCTTCTGCCAAGGGACAGGGGNGAAGGGTGGTGGCCCTGGGGGACAAGGGACCTCGGTTGAGCGATGCCGCGCCTGCGCCCACAGGTCCTGCAGAACATGGTGCACTGCGCTGACCTCAGCAACCCCACGAAGCCACTGGACCTGTACCGGCAGTGGACCGACCGCATCATGGAGGAGTTTTTCCACCAAGGCGACCGGGAGCGGGAGAAGGGGATGGAGATCAGCCCCATGTGCGACAAGCACACGGCCTCCGTGGAGAAGTCCCAGGTGGGGCGTCGGCGTCGGTGGGGGGGGGTGTGGAGGCCGCAAGGTCGGTCTGGGAGCTCCGCTCTGCCTTTCTTTCCCCAGGTGGGTTTCATCGACTTCATCGCCCACCCGCTGTGGGAGACGTGGGCGGACCTGGTGCACCCCGATGCCCAGGAGATCCTGGACACGCTGGAGGACAACCGGGAATGGTACCAGAGCATGATCCCGCGCAGCCCGTCCCCGCCGCCCGAGGGACCTGGAGAGTCTCCGGCCACCGCCGACAAGTTCCAGTTTGAGCTGACGCTGGAGGAGGAGGAGGAGGAGGAAGAGGAGGGTGAGTCGGACACGGAGCTGGAGGGAGCCGAGAGCCCCTTGGACGAGGACAACAGCGGCTCCAAGACACCGGCCACAGATGACTCGGAGCTGGCTGACACCGAGCACCTTTCTCCTGGCCCCGGGGACCAGGATTCGCCTGTCACCCGCCCTGGGGACGTGGACAACCGGCCCAAGGAGGGTGGTGGCGGAGGCCGTGCGGTGCCGGGGCCCGAGGGCAGCCAGGGGCTGTGCCTGGACACGGAGGGCAACGTCACATTCCTGCCCCTCGGCACGTAGTGACACCGGCCGGTGTGTCCCCTCGCTGCTGTGGGGACGTGGGACTGGGCGTGGGGGACACCGCAGGTGGCCCCTGGGACATGAAGGGACCCAAAACATGTCCCCAGGCATGAGATGGACACATCCTGATGGGCACAAGGACTCTGCTCGCCCTTTCCCTGGTTCCCACCCCCCATCCCCAAGGCTGGGAAAGGTCTTTGTCCCCTTCAGATGGGGCTTGGGGACACTGGGCTCCTGCCAGGGCTCTACAACCACGTCCTCCATGGGACTGGACACAACCAAAAAGCCTTTTGCTGTCTCTCCGGTGGCCCCTGGCCCAACGGCAGCGCCACGGCGGCACAGCGAGGCTGGCACAGGGCGTGGTGCCAGCCTCCAGCACCAGGGATCTCGGCACCGGGGGCACGGGCACGAGTCAGTGGTTTATTTATTTGAGGACAGTTTCACTTTTTCAAGCCTTTTGTAGCTCACTTTTTCATAGCAGCCTCACCCGGGCGCACTCGCACGCGGAACCGCGGCAGAAAGACGCGTTTCTGCTCCGCGATCGGCACTGGAAATGCCACATTTGTACTTCGCAACCCCTGCCCTGTTTGTCTCCACGAGGGCCCAGGGGCAGCCCCTGGGAGTCCTTTTGGTTTCTTCCTTCACCTTCCAGACATTAAAGCTGGTTTGTTCCCCTCGAAACGCGAGCCTTGTAAGCACCTCTTTACGCGCCGGAGTCCCCAGGGACGTGCGTGGTTGGTGGCCCCGTCTCCCGCTTGGGCACCGTCTAGGAACAAAAGCGAGCTCCTCCCTGGAAACGTCGCTCCGGCCCTGGCAAACACCACAGGCTAAGGTAAATATTTAATCGCCGGCTTGGCGCGGCGCGGAGCCCCGTTCCCTCGCTCTTTTTTTTTTTTTTTTTTCCGCATTGCTCCTAACGAACGGTGATTTCTATCTGCAAACACGTCCCCACCCCACGGCACTGCCCTGGCACGCGGGGCCCCGCCGGCTCTCACCCGCTGCCCAACCCGTCTTCTCCCAGCGGTTGGGGGCCGGAGGATTCTCTTTTCCCAGCCCAGCTGGTTTCCAGGGCTCGGCTGGGAGTGCCGGCTGGCTCTGGGCCATCCCTGCTTCGTAGGTGGGTGCTCGGCATCTCCTCGTCTCTCCCAATGGAGCGGGGCCACCAGCTCAACAGGGACCAGGCGACGCTCTGGAGATGGTTGAAAAAGCCCTTTTACACCCTTCGTTTGGGCCATGGGGCTCCAAAAACCATGCACAGGGGCAGAATCTGGTTGAAAAAGCCTGTTTTCATCCCTTGCTTGGGCCATGGGGCTCCAACAACCATGCACGGGGGTAGAAGCTGGTTGAAAAAGGCCTTTTACACCCTTTGTTTGGGCTGTGGGGCTGCAGCATCCATGTACAGGGGCAGGATCTAGTTGAAAAAGCCCTTTTACACCCTCTGTTTGGGCTATGGGGCTCCAAAAACCATGCGCAGGGGCAGAAGGTGGTTGAAAAAGATTGTTTTCATCCTTTGCTTGGGCCATGGGGCTGCAACAACCACGCACGGGGCCAGAATCTAGTTGGAAAAGGCCTTTTACACCCTTTGATTGGGCCATGGGGCTCCAACAACCATGCACGGGGGCAGAAGCTGGTTGGAAAAGCCCTTTTACATCCCTTGCTTGGGCCATGAGGCTCCAACAACCATGAATGGGGGTAGAAGCTGGTTGAAAAAACCTGTTTTCATCCCTTGCTTGGGCTGTGGGCCTGCAGCATCCATACACCTGGGATGGTGATGGAGCACGCGGGGAGGTTTAGGGCAGCACCCACGGCAGCCGAATCCATCCCTGCAGAGCCCCAGAGAGCCAGGGGGGTCAGGATCCGTCCTCCCTCCTTGGCCAGTCCCTGAGGTGGCGAGGAGCCCCAGCAGAAGAGAAGCCCTTGAGCGCCCGTCGCCCAGCAGCGAGGCAGCCCCCGGCCGGCCCCATCGCCCTCCCTCAAGGCTGCCATATGCCACCTCCCCTAATCCCCGCTGAGTGCGCAGGGCGGGCGAGGACACGGGGCTCAGGGGACGTGGCTGCCCACCTGCGCCTCCTGCCCCAGCTGGGGGCCTGGCACTGGGGGTACTGGGAGCACTGGGGGCCTGGAAGCATGGGGAGCACTGGGAGTATTGGGGTCCTTGGGGGTACTGGGGGCCCTGAGAGTACTGGGAGTACTGGGGTACTGGGGGCCCTGGAAGCATAGGGAGCACTGGGGTCCCTAGGAGTACTGGGGACACTGAGGACACTGGGAGTCCTAGGGGTACTGGGAGCCCTGGGAATACTGGGAGCACTGGTGGCCCTAGGGGTAAGGGAACACTGGGGATACTGGGGACACTGGGAGTCCTTAGGGGTACTGGGACCACTGAGGACATTGGAACCCTAAGGGTTCTGGGAACACTGGGAATACTGGGAGCACCTACTGGGGGCCCTGGAAACACCAGGAGCACTGGGGGGTACTGGGAACACTGGGAGCATTGGTGGCCCTAGGGGTACTGGGAGCAATGGGGATACTGGGAATACTGCAGGCACTGGGAGCATGGGGGGCATTGCAGGCCCTGGGAATACTGGGAGCACTGGTGGCCCTAGGGGTAAGGGAACACTGGGGGTACTGGGGACACTGGGAGCATTGGTGGCCCTAGGGGTACTGGGAGTAAGGGAACACTGGGGGTACTGGGGAACACAGGGAGCACTGGGAATACTGCAGGCACTGGGAGCATGGGGGGCATTGCAGGCCCTGGGAATACTGGGAGCACTGGGGATACTGGGATCACCGGGACTACTAGGAGCACCAGGCCTCCCCTCAAAGCCCCTGTGAGGGGATGGGCTCAGGCTGCCCCCTATGGCTGCAGGCCTGGGGGGTGCGGGGTTATATCGCGACAGGGGGAAACTGCAAGGCCTCGCCCCCTTAGGAGGGGATGGTTCACCCCCCCTCTCCCCCACCTCTAACCCCCCTGGCGGCAATGGCGCGCCCCGCTGCTCCCCCCACCGCGAGGGGATGGTTCAGCTCGCGCCCCCCGCGGTGCAGGCGGACCGTACCACTTCGCGCGGGGCGGAGGGGGAGCGGCTCCCACCCTTGCTCCAAGGCGGGGGGGAGGATCAACACCGACCAATCACGGGGGGCGTGGGGATCTGACGTCAGATATCATTTGCATACAGAGCTCCGCCCCCCCTGCGACGACGTCATCCGGGCTCTGCACCCGCCGGGGCGGCGCTGCTGCAGTCGCTGCGGGAGGAGGCGGCGCGAGCGGCTGGAGGTGAGCGGGCACCCCCCCCCCACCATCCCAGCCCCCCCCCACC